>CM032448.1:137708293-137803293 GCA_019049505.1 Pachyrhynchus sulphureomaculatus
ATTTTTGGTTCATTTTTTCTTTTAATTTAATCAATTTTCGGAGGTTGGGGGGTGGCGGGGCGGCTCAGGGGTGCTCAAGCACCGACTTTTAACGCCAAATTAGCTTTCCGTTCTTTTTTTTTTTTTAATTTTAATCGATTTTTCTGGGTTGGGGGTGACAGGGCGGCTTAGGAGCAGTCGAGCTGCGATTTTTAATGGCAGAATCGTGTTCAGCGCCCCAAAGAAACATAAAATTACAGTAGGGCTTTCCTTTAAAATTTAGTCGAATTTTAGGGGGTTGGGGATGGTGAGGCGGCTCGGGGGTGGTCGAGCGCCGATTTTTTACGCCGGATTTGGTTAGAAACACCATTTTTAGTTCATTTTTGGGTGGCGCCCCTAATCTAAATATTTACCAGGATCTGTTGTGTCATATCATATCCCAGGGGTCGGCAACCTTTTAACTAAGGGTGCCAGTTTTCATCCATACAACATTTTGCGTGCCGACATAGGTACTTACTACAACTAAAATTAACAAAAATTAACTTAAAATATTGCTTTTAGAAGGTTTAATTACAAAAAAATTTTAACATTTAACAAATAATTTTTATTATACTAGTTCTAGGACCTAGTGTGAACCCTGTGCTTGAAGTTCTTTAGAGAGTTTTCTTATATCCGGTTCATGTCTGGTTATTTTCAGTGTCACACATGCTTCCAAGTTGTCTGTTGTCAGCCTGCTTCGGTACGGGTTTAAAATCACTCTCATATGGGAAAAAAGTTGTTCACAGATATAGGATGATCCGAAAACTGTAAGCATGGCAAACGCTACCCTCTTAAGACAAATAAATTTCTCTGGTAAACTCATCCAACAACTGAGTATCTCGTTTGAATGGTTCTGGCAGTCACCTTCTAATACCCTTCTTAATTCTACAAATTTCGTGTTCCATAACTCGGAGCTTTTAAATTCAATGTATTGAAGATCAAAATCATTAATGTCCATCCATGAGAAAAGAGATATGCCAAAGCAACTGCTGGAAAAATCCATTAAATCTGGTTTGATTAAAAAAGCAAACATAGGACCATGTTTATCAAAATCCTGACCCCTCTCGATAAACTCCTCTTTTAAATTAGTCATATATTTAAGAATTTCGTCTATTAGTGCACCATCGTCGACACTGGATATATAAGTTTTTAAATTTGGAAAATATTTATATGTGTTTGTAGTAATATCGCTGATAAATAAATCTATTTTTAATTTGAATGATTTCCAGGATTCGTAGAAATCCAGAACTGTTTTGCCTGAACCTTGTATCTTTAAGTTGAGTTCACTGAGATGGTTTGTAATATCAGTAAGAAACATTAACATACAGATCCAGTTCTTATCTTCTAGTTCAGGATTAGCATCCACTTGATTTTTTTTCTAACAAGAACGATTTAATTTCGCTCAGACATTGCTCAAATCTAGAGAGCACTTTACCACGGCTGAGCCAGCACACATTATTGTGCAATGGTATATCTGAATATGCACTTTCTAATTCCTGCAGAAACGCCTTAAATTGTCTATGGATCAATGAAGAACGACCGACAAGGTAAGTTCCAGTTAACTATTTTAACCACTCTATCCATCACGGATTTTAAACTTCCTGCGGAGATTTTAGCGCACAAACTCTCTTGGTGAATTATGCAATGAAAATTCAAAACTGATCGACCCATGCGTTCAATAAGAAGGGAAACAAATCCTTTATGTCTCCCAATCATCGCAGGAACGCCATCTGTCGTTACGCAAAAAATTTTATTTAAATCAGTGTTCCGCTTTTCAAAATGTTTAACAAATTCTGAAAATATATCCTCTCCTCTTGTAGTTTCCTGCAATGGGAGCAGACAAATCAGCTCTTCATACACACTGCCATCGCGCAACGATTGCCAGACGGGCAATGTCATTAATATCGACACTTTCGTCCAATGCTACACTAAATACAAAACTCCGTTTGATAGCGTCTCTCTGCTGTTTTTGGACATTTTGTGTCATTTCGGTAATTCGTCTCTCGATGGTCCGCGCTGATGCCGGTATATCCCTAATCCTGGCCAATATTGTATCCTTATTGGGCAAGGCGTCGAATAAAAATCTCGCCAGTACTCAAAAACGTTTGCTTTATAAATTCTCCGTCAGTGAACGGCCTACCCTTTTGTGCCAACGATTGTGCAATTTTGAAACTGTATTCAGTTACCTGATTTTTTCCTTGGAAAACTTTGCTAAAGAATGTTGACTGTTTCTCTCGTATTGTTTACTTGCTCTTTGTATTGCCTCCCTTTTATCAGCGTTATCTTTAAATGACGATTCATGTTTTATCTGGAAATGTCGTTGAACACTAGATGTCCGGAAAACTACGCTTTCCCGACATAGGACATAAATGGCCCGATCGTTTTGCTGTACAAAACCGTAATCTGTTGTCCAAGAAGTTTGAAATCATCGAACGTCTGTCTACCTTCTGTTTCTTCGCGGCCATAACGCAACGTAATTTTAATTTTTAAACTTTTCGACGACTATTGACTGGAACGGATGTTACTTCTATACTAAATGATGAAAATGTGTAGCCGCTTGCTATATATAGAAAAATAATATTTCCAGAAAATTCCAATAATTACGTTTATTAAATTTCTTAGAACAAAAATTATTATCTACAACGCGCCCATTGCAATCAAAGGGCCGCCTAGAAGTTAAATCTAACAAAAACTAAAGTTCGGCAATATAAAAAGAGTTGCGGCGCGCGTCGGAACAATTGAAGTCAAGTCAAACAAAAACCGCCTTATAGCGGCTCTTTTGATCTGAATTGAGGACGTTTATTTGTGTTTTTGCCTAGGCTTATATTTTGAGGCTCGCCGTCTTTAATACTTGCCGAAATTAAAGCCAAACCAATGTATTCAGTAAAATTATAAATTACAAAATATATATTTTGTAGTTTTTGGTAATAATACCTAGTGACCTATATAATATATCGTTTTTTTGTTTGTATCGTTAAAATAATACTGTCTTCGATTATTTACTTAATTTCGAAACATGTCACAGATTACAGAATTAATGTGTAAACTTTGAATAGGTACGCGTGCCATTCAAAATTGCTTGGCGTGACAGAGATGCCACGCGTGCCAGAGATGGCACGCGTGCCATAGGTTGCCGACCCCTTCCATATCCTTTGCAAAACATTTGCTTTTTAATTTTTTTAATATCTTCTAATTTTCAATAAATTTTCCTAGGTGATACGGACAGTAATGCTAGGAAAATTAGACCTGACAATGTAAAAGTTCAGCCTAGTAAGGAGACTGATCAGTCCAATGATAAAGAAATGCAGAAGAATAAGAAAATTGATGTACTTCCTGGAGAACATGAAAACAGTAGGTGTTTAAGAGTATTAGTATACTATACATTTATAAAGTTTTTAGTCTAGTTAGTTAAAAAACATTTTTTTTGCAAAATTCAATTTTATTCATCAACATAGTCTCCTTCAAGAGCGATACAATCCATCCAACGCTTCTCTAACATTTCTGTACCTTTCTTGTAGAAGGATTTGTCTTTGCCTTCAAAATAGATCCCAGCTTCGGCGATAAGACGATAACTTCTTCATCGGAGCCAAATTTCTTTCCCGCGAGCATTTTTTTGAGGTCTGTGAACAGATAATAGTCGCAGGGGGTCAAATCTGGAGAATACGGTGGATGAGGAAGCAATTCGAACTTCAATTCATGCAATTTTGCCATCGATGAAAGAGCACTTTTTTCTTATTCATTTGGGGCTATTTCTTTGCGACTTCTGCTCTCAAACGCACCAATAACTTTATATAATATTCGCTATTGATGGTTTTTGCCTTCTCAGCATAGTCAATGGAAATTATTCCATGCTCATCCCAAAATACAGAGGCCAACACTTTTTCAGTCGACTGTTGTGTCTTTGGTAGCTTCGAGCGGCTTTCACCGGCTGCTGCTCTACCCAGCTGACTGCCGATTTGATTCGGATGTGTAGTGGTGCATCCCTGTTTCATCCATTGTCACATATCACATGAAAAAAATCCTTTTTATTGAACTTAAGGAGGTCGAGGTGAGATAGTCCCAACCAAGAGTTTTAAATGTTGTCAAATGCTTTGTAGTAAATAATTAAAAATTTTTACAAGGCTAAAGATGGTTATTATCATGATAATAAATTTATTATATTGTTTATTTAATTTTATTAAATAATTTAACATGAATGGATTAACTTTTGGATGTTTTGTCCAAACTTATAGAAAAAAAAACCGGTCAAGTGCAAGTTGAACTCGCGCAATTAGTGTTCCGTACGTTGATTGCTTTTAAAATAAAAAAATTTTGTCACAGAGGTATTAAATGATCAGTGACTTCACAAAATACACCCCAAATGAGTTTTCAACAAAGTTTGTTTCCAATCTTTACTGAAATCTGATGATCTTGAAATTTTTGTTTTTTATATACCATATAAATTATTAAAGATAATGCACTCGTGATAATTTTCGTTCAATCTACACCCCGTGGAGAATATTCCAGAATTTTTTCGAAATTTTTTGATAAGTACTTTTTGAGATAAGGCCCGGGACAGCGATTTTTCGCGAATTTTTAAAAATATTACAAAGAAAGTGCGCGCAAGTATAAAATTATATATATATTTTTTACTCGTGTTTTCACAAGCTTTCATTTGACACCACACTCGATGACCTAGTAAAAAATTTTTTTTTTCACTTCCGACTTCACCCCCCAAAACTAACCCCTTAAGTCAAAATTTAATTCTCAAAACTACATGGCTCTGATGAGGCCATCAATTCCTATATTATTACCAAATTTCACCTTTCTATGTCAAATAGTTTCGGAGAAAATCGGGTGGGCCAGACAGACAGACAGACACCGAAGTGATCTTATAAGTGTTCCGTACGGAACACTAAAAAATATGGAAAATAAAATTAATTATATTTTTGTAAATTATAAAAAATTATCAAAACAAATAATATGAAAAAAATAAATAAACATGCTCTTTATTTCCAATTATGAAAGGAAAAAAAAAACATCATAAACTAAATAAAAAAAATGCTACGTTAAATTGGAAAATACCTGGGAATGTAACACCACGAAGGTACAAACATTCCCTCTGTTCTTTACCTTAAGCCAGAGGTGTCAAACTCAATTTTGCAAAGGGCCATATATTAAATTTAGAATGTGTAGGCGGGCCAGATTCAAATAAAAAAATGTACTGAATTATTATAACATTTTATTTATTTAATTATGTAGTATATAATATACAGTTGTTAAAAATTTATCAAAGTTATAAAAGAGGGTAATTATTTTGAGCTCGAGGATCCAGATACCTGACTTCTCTTGTTTTTGACAAGCTCATTGATGTCAGGTATCATGTTCGTTGTAGTTATTTTAAGAATTGATTGGAGATGTTCATTCGAACGTCTTGTGCGGTGTTTGTTCTTATTTATTTTCATGACGGAATACATCTGCTCACATAAATAGGTGCTACCAAACATGCAGAGAATGCTTGCTGCATGCTTTTTTAATTCCGGGTAGTTATCCAAACTCTTGAAATATTGTGTATAAAATGTAAGAGCGTTAATCTCTTTAAATTTTTCTTTCAAAATACTGTCCGATTGAAGATCTATCAACTCCATTTGCAAATAAACTGGTGCCTGTGAAGCTTCAAAATTGAATGGATTGTTGAAAATTGGGAATTCCATTTCATTCATTTTGTGAAAGTCTTCAAAACGATTGTTGAATTCCGTGATCAAATTTTGCAGAAGTTGAGAATATTGATCCAATTTTTTTTTGGTTCACTGTGCCAAATGATTTTAAATGAGGGAAATGATCCAAAGTTTGATTTTTTACCTGATATTCCCACAGCCTCGACTTTGTTTCAAAGGCTTGAATACATGAATACATTTGAGTGACAATCAGATTTTTACCCTGTAACTTTACATTCAGATCAGTCAAGAGTTTATTCATATCTACCAAAAAGGCACAATCAACCCACCAGTCATTGTCATAATCAATTGGGTTGCCTTTTTCTAACATGAAAGCTTGAATAGGGTCACGTATGCAAAAAAATTTTCTAAAACTACTCCTCGACTGAGCCAACGAACTTCGGTGAAGTAAGGAACATTAGAAAACTTTTCGTCCAAATCTTGTAAAAACTGCCTGAACTGTCGGTAATTTAGTCCTCTCCTCCTTATAAAATTTACTATTTTAATTATAGGTTGCATGACATGGTCCATTTTTTAAATGTTTGGATGCCAATGATTCCTGATGAATTATACAGTGAAATCCCACAAAATTCCCTGATGTTTTCTGTTTTAATTTAGTTACAACGCCCGAATGTTTGCCAGCCATGGCAGGAGCGCCATTCGTAGTTGTGCTGCTAAGTATATTCCAGTCGAGTTCATATTCTGCTATCAAATGCTCAATTGCAGAATAAATATCATTTGCTGTTGTAGTACCTGTCAGTGGAACGCACTTTTAATAGTTCTTCGGTTATTTCAAAGTTACTGTTAATACCTCGTATAAAAACAGCAAGTTGAGCTGTATCAACAGTATCAGTGCTCTTGTCAACAGCCAGTGAAAAGCTTGTAAATTCCTTAATTTTCTCCTTCAGTTGAAGAACCAAATTTTGAGATAAATCATTTATTCTTGAAGCAACAGTGTTTCTTGACAGCGAAATATTTTGAATTATTGACTTTTGAAATGGAAATGAAACATCGGCAACTTTCAACATACAGTCTTTAATAAAATCACCATCAGTGAAAGGTTTTGATCTCTTCGCGATCTTCTAATGCAATAATAAAACTTAATTTCAGGGCATCTTCGCTCTCAGTATTAGCTTTAGTAAACATCGATTGTTGACCTTGAAGTTTAGATTTTAAAGATGACAATGTGTCCATTCTTATTTTTTCAGTGTAACAATCGAATTTTGATTTATGATTCGTATCATAGTGTCTCTTCAAGTTAAACTCCTTACAAACAGCAACTGTTTGATTGCAAATCAAACACAGTGGTTTACCTTTCCATTCTATGAAAAAATATGCAATTTCCCATTTAGACTGAAAAACTCTGCACTCACTATCAACTTTACGTTTTTGTGACATTATGCCAAATCGTAACAATTATGGAACTCGACACAACAATTATGGATATCGCACGCGCACGACACAAACAAATGCACAATACCTTCACAATCACTACTTCGCAGTACAACTAAAATCCTTCTCCGACCGTATCGCTTCGATTACTCGACTCACACTCAACTGACTCACGCCGCGCCGACGCACTCCTTTTATAATATCGATAAGGAAGGTTCTAGTCTAGACTCGAAGCGCGTGGAAGATTCTATTGTTCTCAACAAAAAAATAATAGGGTATTTTCGCTTGTTGCTAAGAGATGGCGTTACTGTCTATCTCTCTCGCTTGTCAAGGCACGCGCTGCCCTTGAAATTACTTTATAAATGTAGTGTGCGCATTTTAAAACTTCCGTAGAGGAAGCGAGTGAAGTCTAAAAGCTCTAAAAAACATGATTCTTCTTTCTGTGACACATTGCGATCGCGGGCCTTATTGATACGTCCCGGGGGCCGGATGCGGCTCAATTGGGCGTCCAGAGCGTTCAACATCATCTGTACGCCCGCGTTTAAATTCACGA
Source organism: Pachyrhynchus sulphureomaculatus (assembly GCA_019049505.1). NCBI lineage: Eukaryota > Metazoa > Arthropoda > Insecta > Coleoptera > Curculionidae > Pachyrhynchus > Pachyrhynchus sulphureomaculatus. Next base: position 137,715,953 of record CM032448.1, read on the forward strand.
TACCAGTAAATAATGAGTGATTTTTCAGGGGCAGAGTCCCCGTAACACTTATCAAGCCATTGCTTTGCTTGAACGGTATTTTTGTCCCATCAAAAAACAGTGTTTAATCAACACACGAAATTCGATTTTTTCCACTGTTTTAAAAATATCTAAAAGTAACGTCACTAAAACCATTGTAACTTGTAAACTAATCGTCGAAATGTCATGAAATTTTGGGACGTATTGTTTGAAGGTTTGTGTACTTCCTAAAAATCATAAAGAGCGACACCTATGAGTCAGACCAAAAACTTTTCAGCTTATGTGTTACTCTTAAACAAATTGGTTGAGAAATTATTCACCTGATTTTTTAATCTTTTTTTTTACAGAAGAAATGCTATTTTTAAATTATTCAGATTCAGATCAGTTAACTCGTGGACCAGAACACTATAGAAAATTCCAAAAGATTCAAAAAAGAGTAGAAGATAAAACTGACTTTAGAGTTGAGCGAAGAGAAATCACTTTCTTGCCGGACAAACATTACCGATGTAACCATTGTCAGTTTGTAAACACGAATAGGGTAAAAATGTATATCCATATACGGCATAATCACAAAGTCAGATTGGTGACTCCTGAAATATATAAAAGTAGTTTGGAAAAACGAACTCAGTTGTCAGATGCTACAAGGTAAAAGTAACTGTTTTTCTTTTGTTTATGTATTATATATGTGTTCATATTTACAGGGGTACTTTTAAATATTAATTGGTCATAGTTCTTTTAAAAAATCACATTTAGTAGGAATACAGATTAATTTGGTACCCTTTTTGCATCGACAAAATATTTATTTACGTGGGTCGTCTTCTTTGTGTGCCTTATCTTCTAAGGACGTTGGCGATCACATTAGCCCATCTATTTTGTCTATTGCCGCTCTGAACAGTTCAGTAGATGTCATGTTTGTCTACTGTCGCAAGTTTTTTCAACCAGGAGTTGCGGCGCCTTCCTGGTCCTCGCCTACCGATTATTTTTCCTTCAATTATAAGTTGCACGAGCTCATATTTTTGGCTTCTCATAATATGGCAAAAGTAAGTGCTTTTTCTTTCTTTAACAGCTGAAATCAACTGTCGGTCTTTTCCCGATCGAGTATTTCCACGTTTGTGGTATACGTAAACTGACCATTTATTTTTGAACTCAAAACGGGACATAAGTTTTTATACCCAAGTTAGCAGGTTAACAATGAAAATAAACACAACTTCTTAATTTTCTTTATTTAGAAAAAGTGTAACTTAATGCAATTAGTATTGACTGTTATTATATTCATATTAATTATAATTATTTTTATTATAACAAGTTGTGAAAAATAAAAATCAGTCACCAGTTAACCAGCTTTATTGAAGCAAAGTTCCTCTGACAGAAATTATTAAATTATATGCACCATATTTTTTTTAATTGTATTTATATTTATCAGAGGAACAAATTTGCTTTAATAAAGTTGGTGATGATTTTAAATAAGAATAAAATTCTTGGCACGTTTTTTTTATATTGACCTTAGTTATCAACATCGCTTTCAGAACTGGTACCTGTAAGTGATTTTTTTTTTTTCAGACGTCCACAATTTATTCATAAGAGAAAAGACTCTTTCTACTGGAGCATTTGTACCAGGTAGACATAAAATATATTCAATTAAAATACAAAAATTTTCATGTTGTAGATTGTTGGTGCGAAAGTGTTTGAATACTTCCACCCAACGAGTTTCTGTGGCGACTTTTAAATTATCCCATTCGGTAATTTTTTGGGAAGTGACGTAGCTTGAAATTAATGTAAATTCGTCAAATACTTCTGTATCTTTGTTACAGGGAAAATATCCCTTTTCAATCAATACATCCAGCGCTTTTTGAATATCTTCCCATGCAGGTACTTTTCTTAAATCTGCCCAATGAAATATCTCCATTTCTTTAGTAAGAAAGCAAGTCCACTGTTCCAGATATTCACGGCTTTGTTTTATAAAATTCTGTGGCCGTATTTTTCACAAACTTCATCAATATTAGTGCCATTATCTTTTAATTTCACAATTAAACTACGCACAGTAAATGGAAGAAACTGGTTGATCTGTTTCTGAGCCAAATTGTCTTTGAGATGATTGATTTGCAGCCTCAATTGCCGACACAGTCTGACCTTCAACCTTCAATACAGCTTGGTGAAAACTTGCTGACTGAGCGTGTAAAAAATGAAGCCATAATTCTGATATGGGATCATCAAAAAAGTTTTTTAACAATTTGGGACATTTTTCAATGGTCAAAAAATAGTCTTTTAACGGCTGGTACATTTTTAAAACTCTCTCCAAGGCAGGCATAAGCGCAAGCCACCTGGTTTTACTGTAGCCGAGCATTTGGTGATGTTCTATTTCAGCTTCAGCGCAAAACTCCTTTAGAGCTTCAACTCGAACCGTGTAAATATAAAAAAATGAATATATTTTTACGATAATGCTTTTCGTAATCTAAAGGTAGACCATCTGCAGCAGATTTTATTGCATTGTGAATTATATGGGGCTCCACATCCAATACCTATCAACGGTTTTTTCAGAGATGATTGTAATTTTGCTAATACATTATTAGTTCCTCGCCTAGCTACACCCCCAAAATTGACATTAGCATTGTCGCCACAAAATGCCACGACTTTATTTGACAAATTATTATCTGTCAATACTTGGTGTAAATAGTCGACTATGATATCAGAAGTTTTCACCTGGTTGCTCTTGGAGGTCTAAAATTTTTACTTGCACACCTTCATAAGGTTGAAAAAAGCGCACTACACAAGGATATATTTTCTTGTTACCGTGGTTTGAAGCGTCGTTTAAAATTGTAATACAATTGGACTTATTGAGATCATCTTTTAAATTATCGATCGCTGTATGCGCCAAAACATTTACTATAATAGCTTCTGTTTTTATACGCGCACATGTGAATTTTGGATCAAAACATGATTGGATTAATTTCGACGCACAATCATTGGAGCAAAAACTGTGGTTTTCTTGTATAGTGTGATAAGCCCAGACGCCTTCTGCAGCAGCAATATCCAAAACCTTTGAAGTTGGCGCGTTTGAATTTTTGAAAAAGTTCAACACTGAAGAACTGGAAGCAGCGGCACGGTCGGCATTTTTATGTTTTTCAGACTTCAAATGCTGTTCAATATCACCAGCACCACTATGGGAAACACTAAACTCTGTACGACACTTTTCGCATCTGACGTCCGAGGAAGTATTAATTTGCTTAATAAATGGGTATTTTGCTTGTAAGTTGACATTAAATGAACACTTGCGTTTCGGCATAACTATAGGTAAAATTCCAAAACAACAGAAAACTTCAAATTAGTTACCAGTTTACCACTAAACTACTTCACGAACATTACGCAAAAACAAAACAATAGCGACAAGTCTGTGTGCATGCGCGTGATTAGCCTAACAACCAAATAAATGCTCCCTCTTCTCCCCGCGTTACTAGGTAACCGACAACGCGCGCGGGCGGGGAATCGCCAATCGTCCACGTCGCGACGGTCTGTGATTCCCCGCCCGCGCGTGTCTCACGAGCATCGTAATTTAAAATTTTCGCGCGGTTTCGGAAAACGGGACTATTTACCGTCCCGGCGCTTTGTTTGGGGACAACGGGACAGGTGACCGAGAATAGGGACAGTCCCGTTCAAAACGGGACGTATGGTCACTTTAGGTATACGTTGTCCAAGGAACACGCAGCGTTCGGCGATAGCACCACGTCTCGAATGACTCCATTCTTTGTTGTGTTGTCTCTGTGATTGTTGCAGCTTCTATACCTTATAACATGACCGAGAACACGTAGCATCTTGGCACCCTTGTTCTTTTTAAGTTTAGTTGGCAGTTACAGAGTATGTTGCGCATTTTATTAAAGGAGCTTCATGATTCATAATAAAACCGAAGGAGAAACAGAGCGTAGAAAAAACAAAAGCTGAATTAAACAAAAAAGTAGATCCAATTAATTTTAAAATTATAAATGTCGAAAACAGAAAAAACGGTACCTTAGTTATCCAAAGTGAGAATGTAGAAGAACGAGAAAAAATTAAGGAGGTGTTACAATCCGAAATCAGTGAGAACTATGAAATAAAAGTACCCAAATATATTAAAGTGCAAATTATAATAACCGGCATGAATTTCAAAATGTCAGATAACGAATTAATAAAGAAGCTTAAAAAACAGAATGAAGTAATAAAAGATAGTATTTTAGAAGTGGTTAAGATATTTGAAACAAAACCATATAATAGAACAATATTTAATGCAAAATTAAAAATAGACAATGATTCGTATCGGAAAATAATGACAAGTCAAAAGCTGAATGTAGGATGGGACAGATGTAAGGTTTTCGATGGAACAGATATAATGCAATATTTTAAATGTCAGAGCTATAACCACAAATCGTATGAATGTAAAAATGATAATATATGCTACAAATGCCATGGAAACCATAGAGGTAAAGAATGCAATAAAGAATCAATAATGAAATGTGTTAACTGTATGAAAGAGAATAAAAGACTAAAGTTGGGTCTTGATGAAAATCACTTCACCAATAACCGGGATTGTCCTGTGTATCAAAATAAATTAAATAATAAAAAGAGAAGGATGGGATTGTTAGCATAGCAACCAAAGCAGATGCGTGGGATTTATACAAATATTCAAGGGTTGATTAATAACTTTAATCAATTGGAAATATTAGCAGAAACAGAAAAACCTGAATTCATAATTCTAACTGAAACGCACCAAACTGAAGAAATAGATGAAGGTGAAATTGAAATAGAACACTCTGATCCCTATAGTACATTGTCGAACTCGTCTAGAACTGGTGGTATAATGGCCTATTTTAGGAAGCATTCGAAAATAAAATAAAATTAAAGACGATATTAAGGATACAAAACATTGGATAAGTGCATACATGGCGATATATGAAAAAACATCATTAATAGTAATTATAGTATATAGATCACCAAGTGCTTCAAAATCAGAATTTTGTGATACATTTCAAGATTTTATAGAAGAAGTATGCGAAACAAACTGTGATATCTTAATAGCTGGAGATTTCAACATAGACTGGAAGAACACGAATTTTTATACAAGTAAACTGGAAAGCATACTTAACGATAATGGTCTTAAGCAGGTAATGAACGAATATACTAGAATAACAATAAAACTCAAAAACATTGGTAGACTATATAATAACAAATAAAGAAACAATTACGGCAAAAAATAATATAAATAATAAAATAGCTGATCATGAATCTATTGATATTTTATTCGAGTGTGATTCCAAGCAGCAAAACTATCATATTAAAGAAATAAGCCTTTTTAGGTACAACAAAAACAGATTCAGAAATGAATTAAGTGCAATATTAAGATGTGACGAAATTAATGATCTAAATGAATATGTTCACAACTTTGATGATTGTATCGAAAACGTAATAAAAAAATTTACTTTTAAGAAAAAAATGTCTAAAAAAAGTTATAACAAATGGTTTAATAATGAGCTCAGAGCATTAAAACTAGAAAAAGTTCTTAAATACCAAAGAGCAATCTTAGAAAATACAAATGAGGCATGGAATAGTTATAAAACAATAAGAAATACGTATAAAGTCAAAATTAAAAAAAGAAAAAAGTAATTATACTAATAATAAAATAAACAATGCAAATAACCAAAAAGAAATGTGGAATAAATTAAAGAACTAGTCTTAAGAAAACCCAAAAGTGTGATAAAAACTGTGATATATAATCAAATAGAATATAAAGACAATTTCCAAATAGCTGAAAATTTTAATACATATTTTGTAAATAGTATAAATGAAATCAGATGCTCCATCGAAGATATACAATACAAAAATGAAATACCTGAGATTGACACTAAATTCAAATTTCGTGCAGTAAATCTACAAGAACTAAAAACTATTTTTAAGAATATTAAGAAAAAACCAGACTATACGAAACTATCAAGTAACATAATTCTAGATAATTGGGGCATAACAGGAAATATTATACTGAATATTATAAATAAGTCACTAGAGACAGGGTTGTTTCCAAATAACTGGAAGGAATCAATGATATTTCCTATCCAAAAAGTAAAACATACATCAAAATGTGAAGAATACAGACCAATTAACACTTTAAAAATATGTGAAAAAGTTATTGAAAAAATAGTAAAAAATCAATTGGAAGAATACATGGAATAACACAGACTACTATCAAAGTTTCAATCAGGATTTAGAAATAAATATTCATGTGAAACAGCAATCAATTATGTTATAAACAGATGGAAATGTAAAAAGATAAAAAAATAAAATATTAGCAATTTTCCTTGACTTCAAAAGAGCATTTGAAACTATAGATAGGGATATTCTATTGCAAAAACTTACTAGATACGGTATTCAAGACACAGAGCTAAAATGGTTTCAGTCCTATCTGACAAATCGTAAACAATTCACAAATATCAATAACGAAATATCAAATGCAATAGAAAACGATTTTGGAGTACCACAGGGCTCAATTTTGGGAGCTCTTCTCTTTGTAATATATATAAATGACATGGAAAATGTATTAAAAAATGTGAAATTGTATTATATGCAGATGATACATGCAAGAACATGTCGAATATATACGTAAAAAAATAGGGAAAAAAAATCGGGGTTTTCAAACGTTTAAGAAGTAATGTAACAATATTAACTGCAATAAATATATACAACACCATGATAAAAAACCTCATTTTGAATATGGATCAACTGTGTTATTCACATTCTGTTCAGACCAACAACAGGCAAGGCTACAAAAACTCCAGAACAAGGCTATGCGCTCTATTTTGAAATGCAATCGTTTCACATCAATAAGATATATGCTAGACGCACTGAAATGGCTAAATGTAAAGCAAAGACTGCAGCTAAATACAATATATTTTATCCAGAAAATGAAAATGGGAAATGCACCGGAATACTTGATTGAACAAATAAGATATGTTGGGGATGTTCAACCGTACAGCCTGAGGAACGCATTAGATTTTAGACCGCAACGTGCAGATACCAGTGCAATGCAAAAATCTTTATTTTCAAAAAGGCCTGACCTTGTACAATATGATGCCGACTAAACATAAAGAGTGAAACAAATATAAATATGTTTAGAAAAGGAACAATAAATTTTGTAAAAAATATTAGTTTTTTAATCAGAGTATGAAATTGTTTGTTAAATTTATTTTAAATGTAAATTAAAAAGTATTGTGAATACTACTAGTAAAATAAATAAAAAAAATAAATAAATTTTTCAATTCTTGAGCGTATTTCAATAGAGTGGTCCCAAACTTCACTTCACTAATTAGCTTTACTCGTATATTTCACCTAAAAAAACCTTCTTGTTTGCCCCTCAAAAAACTTATGTTTTTCGGGCGCTAAATCAGAATTTCAGGATAGATGTGGTAACCCGGTGAATCTACACTTCTCGGTTATGGCTTGAACTGTGCGAGCCTTGTGGACTCTGCATTTGTCTAGCAACAACAAACGACGCCGGTGTTCCCCAGGGCTCCATACTGTCTCCTACTCTCTTTCTCATTTACATTAATGATCTGCTGGAAAGGACCACGAACCCAATCTACAACTTTGCAGATGACAGTACGCTTATTTCTTCATTTCTTCAGCTACTTATGTAAATATCCACAGGCTGGAGGGAGTTGTTCAACTTAACATAGACCTAGAAGAAATTCTATCTATTTAGCTAGATAACTTCAAAAAACACTCGTATTTTATAGGGAAGTATTAGGTAAATTTATCAATTTTTTTATTGCAGTTATCTTGAATGGTTTGAATATACCCCCGAAGATGACGATCATTATCGCTGCAACCACTGTTTAATTGTTATGCAGGGAGAGAAGGAAACAGAACATCACATACTCAAGAATCATAGGCGGTTGAAAATAAATCAGTGTCCCTACTGTCCGCATCAAACTAAATATGATTTAGGTTCTCATATTAAATCTGTCCATAACGACGAGAGAGATTACAGGTAATTAAGGGGCAAATGGAAATATGCAACGGTATACTAACTTGACAGGAAATCTATTTATTGGAAAATTATTTGTGAAATAAGCTGATACAGTTAAACTAATCGCGACTGCATGTGTACACGAGGATAGAGTGTGTTTCACATCGGTTACATAAAACAGCATTCTAAGCAAAATAGGGCCGTATATTAATAACTCCTAGGATAACCTCGATCGTTCTGCCGTCCAAGAATGTAAATAAACAGTGACTTAATTATAATGTAATGTAATGTAAAGAAGCTAGTCTGCTTAAAAGCAATTAATAATCTACTTCTTATGTTACATCGTTCGGTTATCCTGCAGCTTCTTACAGTTCTTATGTAAAGAGTTTTCCATTAGGGATGTCCGACTTTTGACAGCTAATAGCGGCCATGTTGGTTGGTAGATGTTTGACATCGGATGTCAGTTGTCGAAATTCGACAAAGACGGTCTTACAAACTACCACAATGCCCACTATTGGGGTTCTAAAGAGGAAGGCAACCCAAACAAAAAAAGAACGAAAGGATCACAGACAAGATTCAGCTTAAATGTGTGGATGGGTATAATTTCAAATTATTTGGTTGAGCCATTCTTCCTGCCAGATAATTTGAATGGCGAGGAATACGACAGTTTTTTGCGGAACGATTAACCTAATTTGATGGAAGACCTACCTATTGGTAGCTCACTACAGAGGAAGTGTTCGTGCATGGCTCAATGACAATTATCCCAACAAATGGATTGGAGGAGGCGGACCCATACCTTGGCCGGCGAGAAGCCCAGACCTAACACCGATGGATTTTTATGTGTGGGATCACATGAAAAGTCTCGTATACGACCAGATGACTCCTATCGAAAACGTGGATGTCCTAAGACAAAAAATAATTGATGCGGCTGACGAAATAAGGCGGCACCTCACAACCAGCGCCAGCGCACAGTGATTCCGCAAGAACATGCTAGCGGGACAATATTCATAACGTAATTTCCAGGAACCACTGATAACGACTTGTAAACACTCCCCCCCCCCCATTTAACGAATTCCAAGAATTAATTTGTTTATCACCTCATAAAGGTATCTTATCAGGGGGTCAAAGTAACCCTTATAAGAGAGGTCATTTTCATTTGCAAATCAGTTGCATTTTATGCACACTTGTGATAACATATTTTAAAATTGGTAGCAAAGTGAAACGAGTTTTTTGTGATGGAATATTCTGTTGAAGGTATGTACTCTATTATGACTTATATTTTTTATAAAAAATATGTATACTTTTGGTGTAATATCAATTTGTAAATGTATAGATAAATCCAGCAAATTTACATTAATTGTAAACTTTAAAAGTAGCAACTTTTTTTTTCCATCCACATATATCCACCTAGATTTTTCTATATGTAATACCTACAACATTCAGGCACAGATTCATATATATTATAGACCCCCGAAAAGGCCCGAAAGTAAAATTATTTTATTTTTTTTTCAGAACGAGTCGTGACTATGACGAAAATGGAGTTTTTTTGAAGAATGGCTAAAACATGACAAAATTGAACGAAACAGTGGCATTTTTTATTATATAAGTGAAAAATTCAATATGTCTGATGTTTCTGACGATTCTCTAAAACGACTCAAAATGAAAATATCAAGCCTTTCAGCAAAATTCAATCAAAAGTGGACTTCTTTAAAGTGTAACAAAGAAATGTTTCTAATCAAAACATAAAGATTGGTTAGAGGGATCCGGAATCGAAATAAAGATGTGTGTTAACCAGCCGTGCACTTCAACATCATCAGCGGCTCTTTCCGTAGGGCGACCCAGAAAAACCATTTGAAGACTCATCAACGAAAACGAAGAGACGGAGAGTAGAAGATCTTTTGGAATCGCGAAGTGCAAGTGAGCTTATTACAGCAGCTGAGTTAGCTACTAGAAAAGAAGGGTATCGAAGTGTTGCTAAACGTCCATAACGTCGCGGTCAGTGAAACTAGAGAAAATAATAAGTGTTCTGAACAAAGTCGGCAGTTAACACCAGACGAAGCTTTAGCGGGACATCAAGTGTATCCATCGTTTTATAGTTTAGGTAAGTCCAAAGCTTCTTGTTGTCCTTCTGACGAATATATTTCTGTGACTGAATCTCGAGCTGAAATTAAACTTCACGCGGTTTTGGATAAAACGGCTGAACGATTAGTTAAAGCTCAGACGGAAGTCATTAGAGTTCGGGGCATAGCACGTATAAGCAGAAATTTGAGAACACTAACGCTACAGACGAATTTTTGTTCGTATACTCATTTGTCCCTTTGAGACTGCTTGATGGCGAAACTGTGATCTGGCAAAATCCAAGACCTTCCTCTACTTTATATTGCCGTCCTATTAAGTTTGTTTTTGCCAAGGAGACAAAAGAGTTTACGAAAGAAGAAACTTCTAAAATTTTAGATGAAGTAAGTCAGTTTCTTCCAACATTATGTAACGTTGCTGGATCTCAAATCTCTGTTAAACACGATTTGTTGTTGACAATGACTGATGGCAAAGTGTGCAATGCCTTAACAGACACAAGTTCAACACAAAAGTGTTATATTTGCTGTGCCACCCCCGTCTACTATGAACGAGGAGTCAAAAAAATATCCCAGCAACGAAGAACGCCTTGCATTTGGTTTATCTACTTTACATGCATGGATCCGCACGTTTGAATGTTTGCTTCACATCAGCTATCGTTTAGAAATAAAAAAGTGACAAGTCAGGGGAGATAACGACAAAGCTATTGTGAAGCAACGCTCCCAAGAGATACAAAAAGTGTTTAAAGATCGTATGGGTCTCATTGTAGATAAACCAAAACCTGGGTATGGTAACACAAACGATGGAAACACAGCACGTAGATTTTTTTCCAAAGCTGAATTGAGCAGCGAAATTACAGGATTAGACGTAAACCTTATTCGTAGATTTCATGTAATTTTAAGAACTATATGACATAAATTATATAGAATTCGAAAAGTTTTGTGTTGATACTAGAAAATTATACCTTGATCTGTATTCGTGGTATTCCATGCCCGTTACTATGCATAAAATTCTTGTACACAGCGCGGAAGTTATAAAGTCTTTTCTTCTTCCCATTGGACAACTCTCCGAAGAAGCCCAGGAGGCAAGAAATAAAGACTGTCGTAGATTCCGTGAGCGGCATACCAGGAAGCGGTCACGTATTGCCACAAATACAGATCTTTGGAGAATGCTTTTAATTACGTCTGATCCTGTTATCAACTCGTATAGAGAATTACCGCGAAGAAAATTTACTTCTTTGCCATCGGAGGTTCTGCAGTTGATTATCCCACCTTCATTGCCATCCGAAACACCATCAGTAAGTCATCATCACGAATTAAATGAGGAGGATTATTTACTCTCTGAATATTCTACTGAATGGGAGAGCGGTGATGACGACTCATCTGATGGTGATTAGTAGGTTTAAGTATTTTTTTATTGTAATTATTATTCTTATTTGATTGTGTGTTGTAGTTGCTTATAATTCACGCCTTAGTATATAAGTTATTTAATATTATATTTCTTTTACTTATACACCTTGTTATTGTAAATAATTGATATATAGATACTGTTATTGTACTAATTTATTTTAAAAGAAATAATATTTTGTAAATTAATAAATGTGGGTACTATCATTATGATTTTTATTTTTTTCCTAGATATTTCTTTGTAAACAAACATGATTGTGCTTTTCACACATAATGAGTAGGTAGACGTATGTAGCTAATTAAAGAACAATTAGCGGCAATAGTGATCAAATGAGACACATTAGTAAACCACTTCCGTCTTGCAGCTACATATTTCGATTAATACACATACAGTACACATTTTTCAACTTTTTTTTCTTAAAATAGCTTAAGATACCTGGAATATACATAAACAATTGAAATAAGTGAAGAAATAATATTGTCCCGCTAGCTTGTACTAGTCGAGACACTGTGCAGCGTTGTGAAAAGTAATTTAAGAAAAAGAATGAGAATTTGTGTTAGAAATAGGGGCGACCATATAGAACATGAATTATAATTAATAAAAAATATTAAATTGCAAGGTTCTTTTGTTTTATTTGTGTATTTTTCGTATTTTCACCTAGAACTAAAAATTTACCTTTTGCTACCCGAGCCCGCTTTAGGTGTCATTCTGTGTACAGTTTTCCTATTAAACTTCTAGTATTATACCTTTTTAGTGTTCCGTACGGAACACTTATAAGATCACTTCGGTGTCTGTCTGTCTGTCTGTCTGTCACACCCGATTTTCTCCGAAACTATTTGACATAGAAAGGTGAAATTTGGTAATAATATAGGAATTGATGGCCTCATCAGAGCCATATAGTTTTAAAGAATTAAATTTTGTCTTAAGGGGTTAGTTTTGGGGGGTGAAATCGGAAGTGAAAAAAAAATTTTTTTACTAGGTCATCGAGTGTGGTGTCAAATGAAAGCTTGTGAAAACACGAGTAAAAAATATATATATAATATTATACTTGCGCGCACTTTTCTTTGTATTATTTTTAAAAAATTCGCGAAAAATCGCTGTCCCGGGCCTTATCTCGAAAAGTACTTATCAAAAAATTTCGAAAAAATTCTGGAATATTCTCCACGGGGTGTAGATTGAACGGAAATTATCACGAGTGCATTACCTTTAATAATTTATATAGTATATAAAAAAAAACAAAAATTTCAAGGTCATCAGATTTCAGTAAAGATTGGAAACAAACTTTGTTGAAAACTTATTTGGGGTGTATTTTGTAAAGTCACTGATCATTTTATACTTCTGTAACAAAATTTTTTTACTTTAAAAGCAATCAACGTACGGAACACTAATTGCGCAAGTTTAACTTGCACTTGACCGGTTTTTTGATAGCTAAAAAGACGTAAAAGTTTTTAAAATAATTCGCAGAATAACTTCCATACATTTTTTTTTTCTTTTTATTGATTTAAAGTAGGAAACACTTGGTAAAAATTCGTAATTTAGAAACATTAACAAGCCGCCATTTGAAACTGTTAGTAACTAGTTCAAATTTTTTGATGATTTTTGATACTTGACATACAGACTAACTAAAAAAAATAACCAAAAAATCGCACTCGAGAACCTCTAATAAAAAAAAATCGATATAAAAGCAAAAAAACCTGTTTTTTTAGAAAATCTTTAAACTTCAATATCTCGAAAACGGTTAAGTTTAGGACATCATCGTCATAGAGTCAAATCGGTCAGAAACGACCTAAACTATACCGTCCTTAATTATCTAGGACGACTTTCCCCTGTAACCCTGTATGTATATATATATATATATATATATATATATATATATATATATATATATATATATATATATATATATATATATATATATATATATACAACTACGGCACTTTTATTTAGAAGTTACATTATTGTTATAAAAATGTAAAGAAAATTAATGTCAAAAAGTCTGCGTACACTCAAGAACTGCTTTGAAAAAAGCACGTTATAATCAGCTGCATTTTATGAAGCTATCTGTTGTTCGCTAAACTGAAAACAAATGAATAATTTTCGGCCATATTTTATAATCTGTCACTTGTGTATATATATATATATATATATATATATATATATATATATATATATATATATAATATAGCGCATTGGTGAAGCAACCAAGGCGAATCAAAAATCCGCACTTCTTATTTCCTAAAAGTGTTCTCTATATTTGCTAGACCATCCCAAGACGTGTTTCGCCGTATCACGGCTCGTCAGCTGGGCTAGGTTCAGCAAACGCACAGAACATCATTTCAGACCTTATCCGGGTACTGACGGAAAACTATGACAAAATAGATGCTTGTACTGCACTCTGTCGGTGACTTATTTAAAGTCAAGCGGCCAGACCACATCTGACACTTCATTTCCGAAGCGCACCTTCTCAAGCTTCCCGCTTGAAGGCATAGATGGCGCATTGATGAAGCAACATTGTCATAGTTTTCCGTGAGTACCCGGATAAGGTCTGAAATGGTGTTCTGTGTGTTTGCTGAACCTAGCCCAGCTGATGAGACGTGATACGGCAAAACACCTCTTGGGATGGTCTAGCAAATACAGAAAACACTTTTGGGAACTACCAAGTGCTGATTTTTAGATTCGCCTTGGTTGCTTCACCAATGCATCATATATATATATATATATATATATATATATATATATATATATATATATATATATATATATATATATATATATATATAATATGTGGGTGTGTGTATATATGTATGTATATGAGCCCATGACTGCAAAAGTAGTAAAAAGATACAAGAATCCAAAGAGCAAATTTGATTTTCTGCCTGGTTCTCCTTACCAACGACAAACGTCTTTTGCTGTCTGAGCTGTTTCGGTTACCTTCAGGCTAAGCTATTTTTCGAAACCTCGACCGCGAAATACACCGATACATAATATTTAGACTGACTTGCACTTGGCCGGTTATTAAATTTCTATAAAACGTATGGTGTATCGGGGGAATGTAGAGGAACAGATCCAGCATGTCTCTTGTTTTGACAAAAACACTTAGATGAATTATTACAGTGTATTTGTTTGGAGTTAATAGCAGAATTCTCTCATTGTAGATGCAAATACATGTTGGGATGTGCGTTTCCCGCAATTTATTTATATTTTTCAAAAAAAATCACCACTTTTGCAGCCATTGGCTCATACATGTATATATTGTTGTCGAAAAAGTATTGCAGTTTTTTCTCGTTAGATAGCTTTAAAGTCACATATACCAGGTAATAGAAATCGCATCCGGCCATACTTAGTGTTAGTTGCAAGCTGAAATTTGACAGTAGTAGACGTGCAAGGACTGTTGGAATTCGTCTTGAAGTTGAGCGAAATTTCTGCAGAAGTTCGCTATATTTTACGATTTTATTTCGATAAAGGCCCAAATGCTATGCATGCCCACGAAGAAATTTGGGCCGTTTATATTCACGATTTGTTATCAAAATCAACAGCCAAAAGATGGTTCAGTAGCTTTCGTTCTGGAAATTTCGTTGCCAAAGAGGAGCGAGGAGCTCACGCAGGTCAATCAGTAACAGAAAAAGTTGATACAATTTTGGAAATAGTTGAGCAAGATCGGCATGAAGGCAGCCATGCCATCGCCAAGGAACTAAACGTCTATCACCAAACAGTTTTAAATCATTTGGAGAGAGCTGGCTACAAAAAGAAACTTGGATATTTGGGTGCTACGTGATTTGACGCTAAATAATTTATAATAAGTAGCTGGCCTCGGCCCGAGATGGCGTTAATACTATTTTAAAAGTTAGCATTTTTGATGAAGAACGTTCAGGTCGTCCAAATCATGTCACCACATCAGAAATGATTGAAAAAATCCACAATATAGTGATAAATGATCGGAGAGTGAAAATGCGTGAGATTGTCGAGACTGTAGGCATCGCAATTGAACTGGTACAGAACATTTTAACAAGTCGCTTGGATATGAGAAAGCTTTCCGCAAGATGGATGCCGCGATTGCTCACAATTGACAATTATCACTCAAGTGTGGCAACTTGAAAAGAATGTTTCGCAATGTTAAAGCGCAATTCGAATGATTTTTGACGTCGATTCATAACTGTTGACGATACGTGGGTTCATCACAGCACACCAGAGATCAAAGAACAGTCCAAACAGTGGGTTTTTCTGGACGAACCGACGCAAAAGAAGTCATGGCCACAGAGTTTTGGGATGCACGCGGCATAATCCACGTCGATTACCTTAAAAAGTCTCAATTTTGACTTTAGAAGGCTCAATACTGTTTCGCCAACTATTTTGCCCTTCTCAAACTGGCACTGCTGTTGTTTTTTTCAGGTGTGAGTTGTGCGATTTCAAATCAAAACTTAAACATGGCTTAAGACGACATATACGGAATAAACATCAAGGACTTGAGAAACATTTCGTGTGTCCTAAATGCCCTAAAAGGTAAGTCAAAATACTTTTTCAATTATTTAATCCACCATATTATTACTGGCTGGACGCAACAATAAATATTTAACGATATTGAGCTAGATGTCTTGTTTTTCTAGCACGGACTGTGTCCTGTGATATTTAATCTTATATAGGAATAGTTGCATCACAGTGAAGGCTCTGTTAGTTGAAGTAGTTGCGGGAAATTTTTTAGGGGTGGCTAAAAAAGATCTCTTTTCTATTTGTTAGGCGCTGAGGCTTAACACAAGTGCTGCCACTATTACCAGTTGTAAGGCAAGAATTTAAAAGTACGACAAATGCTTGACAAAAGGTGAGCCTAACATATGAAAACGCGTGGTAGGAAAAAACTTCTTCATCTGACGACGTCGCACACTGAGGTATTTAAACATGCATTGTTTCAAAATTCTCTACAGGTCGCAAATTTCCTATTGTTTTTTTGCTAATCCTTTTAAACTTGTGCATTCGAAACTCCACAAGTACCGGATTGTGGCCCGAACTTGCGTCTGCTCCAGGGTAGGATTTTACAGATTTTATAAATTTTTTCATATTTTGTTTAATGAGAATAAAATCTATCTGGGAAAAAACTTAACAGCTTTCTTTTTAACGCACTCCGCACATTTTTTCTTTAATTTTTCGGCTCCTTTGAAAAAGTAAGTTGGCGATTTGCCTGCAAATTGCTCTTGCATGACTGACATCTCTTTTTTGTCCCCGTCTGTCGTCCCTTCAGTGTTTTTTCAAATTCCTACAGGTATTAGTCGCTCGATGCTCCGTCAGGACTGTCGGGTGCATGATCGATTTGTTTGAATCCAGCTTCGCGACTGGCAACTTCAAAGGTGGGGACAGGGGCTGTGTTTATAGATATGGTAAGCAAAACATCGCCGCTAATTTTTCCACGATATGTTCAGTTACTAGGTGCTTTATCTTTTTAATAGTTTCATCCGTCACTGCTGTGTGACATGGACGTGGGATGAAAAACTTCGAGATTTTTGAAGAAAAAAACAATTTTTTTGCCATAAATCAATTATTCTTCAGCACCCGGTTTCCCATTTGAGCTAAATCTCTTTTTCTGCAGCTACCTTTTCAATTTTGGAAAGAGGTGATACTCGCTGGGGCTAGATCTGGCGATTACAGCTGATGAGGAAGAAATTCAAAGCCCAGCTGGTCCAATTTCACCATCGACTTTATGAAGTTGTGAGCTGCTGCATTATCTTGGTGTAACAACACTTCTTTCTTCGCAAAATGCGGACGTTTTTTCTCGATTTCAATATCACGATAGTGGGCCAGCATTATTTTGGCGCATCCCAAAAAATACTTGCTCCAGCTCATGTCTGTGTATTTGAACGGTTCGGTCGGCTTTTATGTGGTTCCAGCCGCTCTGTGGACTGCCTGTTGGACTCCGGCGTGTAGTTGTGGATCCGTGTTTCGTCCATTGTTACGAGTAGACGCAAAAACTCCCGTTCTGTTAATATCTTCACGATGTCATCTATCTCTCTCTTTCACTATGCGGTCATTCAGAACAATAGGTTGATTCTCGCCCTTGTTCCAAAAAAGAAATTTTCTTAGCACCTTTTTCTTTCTTTGTAAAGTATTTTCTTAGCCCACGATATTCCAACTTAAATAAGTTTTTGTTTTCACGCTACATCGCGTGGCTTTACGGACAGCTACTTCTACTACATATTTAATCGAGCCATCACTCCTCATATATGTTTCAGAGGTGTGCGCACAGCATTAGATGGCATGTGGAGTTTCTGCAGAAGCGGAAATATCCGAGGCTCACTTTCCGTAAGACATTCCTCGTATGTCTCGAATTATATTATAACAAGTATTAAAATGGGAGAAATCACAGATCATATCTTGAAAATGAACGTAACCAGTAATAAAATACTTTTATTTTCTTCTCAGATTCGAAAAATGGAACAGCTTTTCAAGACATGTACATCGTATACACGAAGGTGGCGCTCTAGAAAAAGTAATGTGCTTTCACTGTAGTTACGAAAGTAGAACAAAGGAAAGTTTGATTCATCATATACAGTGTAAGTCAATTCCTTTATTACTTTTCTTTCTGTTTAAGGGATCCATCTATCGGCGAAAATGTTCGTCGATCGTTGCCCATCCACAGTATAAGCTAGTTTTCTTTCTTATAGCAATTAGTCCCCTCGCTTAGATTCTCAACCTGACACGGGATATCTTTAAAAGGTCAATAACACAGTAAACATACTACAGTAGCGAAACTGAGCTCCAGTTTGGTGACAAAATTTTGACGGCGCATGTGTCGACGGGTCCTTTTTCAAAATGGCTGCTCAGTGTTTACATCCGATCTCGGAATGTGTCTTTGTAAATGTATTGTCCATCGTTTCTTGATGTGACTGCAGTTTATATGAATATATAAAGACAGAAGGAAGAGAGAGTTTGTAGAAAAAGAGAATTAAAAACGTTTGTAAGTGAAGAGAATCGAAAAGATTGAGAAACAATTTATATAATCATGAGGAAAGGAGGTTATTGTTGTGCAGTTGAGAATTTCAATATTCCATATAATTATTTTCGCAAATTATTTGCTCGAGTCACACTTTTTTATGCTCTAAAATTTGCAAATAAGAAATTTCTAACTGAATCAGGGCGCGCTAAGACTGTAATTCTAAATCATAACTAAATTTAATTATGCTTTATTTGCATCACATGTAATCATCAACAGTATTATCCGTCAAAGTTTAAGTTGCTGCATTAATGATTTTTTTTGCAGTTTTTAGTTGAAACAATGATTTCATAAAAATCATGGTATGCGATTAAAGTTGTTGGAGTTGTTGATTATCTTAATAAACCTCTATTGCTTGCTTTCACAAGACAACTTTTCACTAACTTAAATGCATTTTTGAAAAAATACATATGCATGAAACAATATTATCATTACTAATGTACGTTTTGTTTAGACGTATTTGCTCAAGAGACGGCCCTTCCAGGGAACCTTGACTGATTTAATAAAACGTTCGTTTTGGTAGAGTGATTTGGTCATTAAAGCTTGAAATTTATTTCTAAACTTAGTTCGGCTGGTTATTTAAAAATCCTGACGTGATTGCTCAATTCTAACCTCGGATTCGGTTTCAGCGCCCAAAAATACATATAGGTATAGCGATCTGTTCGGTAGTGAAAAACTTTTTTTGTGTGCCTGTGTAATTTTTTTATGATTAATAAATAATCCTCCAAATTCTGATTTTTAGAAAGATTTATTTTTGTGTAAACTAATATTCAGTTATTTAAAACTATTTATATTTGTGTAAAATTATATAAAGTGCTTTTTTTTTTTTTTTTTTCAAAATAATTGAAAATTGTGAGATCTTTTAAAGTAGATTTTATTAATTTTTGGTAGACTTTTGTTGGGTCATTATTTAATACTCGAAATTTGTCTGTGTTCAGAAAAAGAAAGAGTTTTAAATATATATTGTTCTCTAGAAATAGCTACCACAGACTTACCCTTATCAGCTCTAGTGAATATTATGTTGTTTTCTTTGGCTTTGGTTTTCTGTTCTCTGGCTTGTCTTGGTTGTGGTTGTTCAAGAGGCTTCTAGTTTTCAATAACTTCATCTGTATTAATTGTTTGACACACCTTTTCTAATAATAAACCTGATAAATTTAACACTGTTTAATTGCAAGCACAATTAATACTCTGAAAGTGATTTTTTTTTTTCTATTTTTCTCTATAAATTACATTGCTCCTTTTTTATGCCAATCTTTCGAAAGTTTCTGTGAATATATCGTAAGAAATACATGTAATTGACAATACTCAGTATATATGAGTCAATCATTTCTCCTAATGAAGCTAATATGGTTAGCGAAACGCGCGTCGAGCGCAAAAATAAAGTGTTTGGTGTAGTGGTGATATATACTGAGTAGTGTCATTGTGCCAAAGACTCCACATTCCCAACATAGTTGTAATTGACAAGTCAGCTTGGTCATAACTAAGTATTGTATGTAAATATAATTAGGAAATTACTGTATTGACTCTTTGATGTAAATATTAATTCATTGTACATAAAAGCAAGCGTTAATTACGTTATCAAACGGCAATACGGATAACAACACAAAAAGGTATAGAACCTCTAAGAATCATTCACATAGAAAATAGAGGTCTATACATATACGTTCATAATTCATTAATAATATTGTATTAACCTTTCTCGAAGTTACACAATATAGTTTTGTAGTTTAAGAAAAAATAAGTACCAAAAAACTAGATACAGTGTTTTTTAATTAACAAGAGATCTATCACACCAAACAACACAACACAACACTGCTTAGAAAAAAATGCTCTTATTTTAGAAGATGTTGAGAATATGTTTTTATTTCACGGTACAAGAAAAATAGCATTAAGTATTATGTATGTTAAAATTAAATTAATTTAGTCCTTAAAAAACATCTTTAATCACAAATTTACTTGAAAAATGATGTAAATAAAACTTTAACATCAAATAGTGACGTTTAACTTTGATAGACTTTTGAATTTTTGGATAAGGCTATTAAAAACTGAAGTTGAATATGAAGAATTCCATCAAATACCTTCCTATCAAGTTTTTCCCTGTATTCCTTTCTTTTCTAACAAAGTGCTCCATTCTTTTTGTTTTTTTTTATTACTCATGCTGCATTAACTTTTATATTATTCATGCTGTATTAAATAACAAATCAAAAATTTTCAAACATTTCTTTATCTATGATTTTGAATGATAAAACTTTTCACGACTTTATTTGTATTTCAAATCTCGCGCTGGTCCACTTTTAACATGGCGGATTGCCACGTGACCTTCTGAAAACGAACCCGATTTTTCCTATGCGGTTATCCTTGAGTTTCGCTACTGTATAGTGTGTTTACTGTGACAATGCATAAACAACCGCACGACGCTACGCTATTGTCGACAAAATATTCGAGAATCGTCTTTCTGTCCCCGTTATCTGAAAAATTGTCCATTTTCGAACTTTCTGCCCATGGGAATTTTTGATCAGGGGCTCGAAAGGAATAACACATCGATTTCAGACAATTTCACCAAGGGCCACTTCTCATAAGAAATGTGCGGGGTCCTTTAATGATGGGTAATTCCAAATTGTACCGGGGAATTTGCTATAAATCGTAAATATGAGCTTGTAGTATTATGTTTGGCAATGTAGAAAACCTATGAAAGTGCAGTAGCAGATAAATAAAAAATAAGTGACAAATAACAAAATAATTTGTTTCATTTCATTTAGAAATTAAAAATGGTTTTATTTTGTATACCTGTGCAATCGATACATTAAGTGGACGTCCCCTTATTAAGTTCTTGTATAATTCTGTTTGTTTTTGTATTTTCTTTAACATATTATTTTTTTAGCCCGGCATATGAAAATGGATAGCTTGGAAACATTTCAATGTAAATTATGCTCTTTTAAGACAAAAGTCAAAGGATTGTTACATAGCCACAATGCTCGTTATCACGGACAAGTGAATATATGTCACATCTGTAGCTACACGTGTAGGGGAAAGCCTCTTTTAACTTTACATTTGATGACCCATAAGGAAAGGATAGAAGATAAGGATCTGAAATATCGATGCGATCAATGTGATTACAAAACTTATAGATTGTATAGTTTACAGGTATCGAAAATTTCTCTCCAAACCCTTACCTATTTCTCAAGACACAAGTAATTGGGTTTTTGAAAAAAAAATAATTATCGATTTTTTTTACTTTATTTTGAAACTTATCATAAATAATATTGATAACACAGACATACAAAATTAAAAAATTCTCTGTCTTTTAAATCAGACAGGTGCTTTCTTTCTTCTTTTCTTAAGTATTTTTTTATGCTGAAAATACACTTAAAGTTGCCAGAAAACTATTCAATTGAAAAAGATACATTTTAATAAATAATGTAAAACTGTACAGGGTGGTCCAAATTGGACACTTTTAAAGGTAAACTCCTTTATCTGAAGCAGGGGTGCTCAAACTTGAACTGCTGGCGATCTACCTCAATATTGTTAGACTACGATCGATCGACTCTGAGAGGCTGAAGTAAGTGTGATGCAGGATTGTCGTCTAGGTAGGGTGTATCATGGCATAGATATTAGTTTTCCGCACAATATGCATTTTTTTTTCCGTCAAGGTAAGTGTAGGTCTGCTCTAAAATGTCAATGAAAAAGTCATAATTATTCAAAATTGCGAGTTTATTGGTTCTTACAAAACAAACGAGTTCTAGTGTCTAAACTTAACTAAAGAGTGACTTTGGATGTTGAAGCGTGGCACTGCATGTCCTCAGCATACTTTTCATAAGATGGTACGTAATTACCGAGTGCTAATCGCAAGCATGATGACATATGTTCGTCAGTTAGTCGATTGCGATATTTTGACTTAATTATCTTCATTTCAGAAAATGCAGATTCGCACAAGTAAGTTGACCCAAACATTGCCGTCAGTTGAAGGGCAATTTGCCTTAGATTTCGATATTTATCTTCAGATATAAAACACCAGAATTTTGTATCAGATGCTGTGGCTTTGAGATGTATATCTGATATAATCTGCACTAACTCATTTTCAACAGAACATGAGTCCATGTTAAACTGACTTGCTATTTCAGTAGCTAATTCCTCAATGTTTTTACACGAAAAAAGATAACTCATAAATGATTGCCAATTTACTGAAATCATAAAAACGTATTTCGAATTGGTCCAAAATATTTGATAATTCTGCCTCATAAATATCATAATTCAACTGAGGAATCCTTGCTTTCAAAGACGGAAAATTTTTCAGATCCTTTCTTTTCAGTTGATCTATCATAAGTTGCAATTTACTTTTGAATGCGTTTATTGCGCTAATCTTCTCAATAATAGTTTTTTTCCTTTACCTTGAAGCTTCAAATTAATGGTGTTTAAATGCATTGTGATGTCTGTCAAAAATGCCAAATCAGTCAGCCATTTTCCGTTTTTCAGCATCTGAGTGTCATCACCTCTTTCGTCCAGAAAAGCTGTTATTTCGGGCAATAATTCTTGAAACCTTTCTAGGAATTTTCCGCGACTCAACCACCTGACGCCGGTGTGAAGAACTAAATCAGTGTATTCAGCTGACTCACTATCTTCCAACTGCAATTTAAAGAGCCGTCGTTACAAGCTACGTGCACGGATAGAATTCACAATTTTTATTGCAATGCCCATAATCTCCATGTTTAGAACTTTTGAACACAAAACTTGTTGATGTATAATGCAATGGAAGGAGAAAAATGAAGAGAAATTATCATTAGCTCGACACAATGCCACAAAACCGTTTTTGTTTCCAGTCATTGCTGGTGCTCCATCGGTTGTAATGCACACTAGTTTATATATTGGTAGCTTGTAGTTTGTTACAAAATTGAAGAAAACGTCACATATATCTTCGCCACGGGTCTTTCCTTTCAGAGGAATCATTGTCAAAAACTCTTCCTTAGCCAACATGTCATTGAATACCATTCGAATAAAAATACACAGCTGGGCAGTGTCTGTCATATCGGTGGATTCATCGAACTGTAAAGAAAAGTATGTACATTCCATGATATCATGTTTTAGTTTATCTGCCATGTCCTGACTCATGACTTCAACAAGCCTTTTGACAGTCGGACGAGATAACTGAAGTTCTCTAATAGCAGACATAATCTCCGTTTTATTTTTAAAATCTCCAAATAGTCTCGCCCGCTTCAATAAATGCTTCCTTCACGACCAATCCATCATCAAATGGTTTCTTGTGTTTCGCCAATATATGAGATATTTTAAATGACGCGATCGTTGCAGCTGTTGATTGTTTGACTGGTCTTGTGAACATGGTTTGTTCTTTTTTTAAACAAGTTATCAAATCACGTACTTTTCGTTTTCTTAATTCACTCGGTGACGGAAAATCCTTTTCATCGTTTTTATGAACCGTTTTATGATGCCTCTCTAAGTTCCCACGCTTAGGTATTGCAATTGACGCACGGCAAATGAGACAAATGCACTTATCCTTTACCATACAAAAGAAAAATTCTTCCTCCCAATCGTTATTAAAATGATAAGTTTTACATTTCTTCGCCTCACTCATTTTGGACTATTTATTAATAAACTTTGTGTCGATGTATCGCCTTCAAGTTACAACTCAGACTGACTCCTATTCCTGCAGGCGCAACATTTATATCGGCGCGAACGAAGTCTCGAATGTTCCCGTCAAACGCCGCCCGAAGTTTCTAGAAAAATCGGCGGGAATCAAAAACGCGGCTTTTCTTTGACAAGTACCGCGCGTTCCTTTGATAAAGCCGCCTTTTGCCGCTAGCAGGGGGTTATTACGATAAAAGAAAGTGATGAGGGGGTTATTCTGGCCTAATTGTGGATCGAATAAATTTTAGTAGTTTATTCATTACCTTTTGTTTTAGTTACCTAAAACAAAATCTGTGAATAGTTCTATATCGGAATTTTTTTCTCGCGATCGACCGTTTGAGCACCCCTGATCTAAAGGAAATAGACGAAAACTGATGTCGGTGTCTGAGGCTCAGTTTTTATGATAAACTCAATGGTGAAAACCGCATATCGATATCTAGTACGGGTTTAGATATACAGGGTGTTTTTCAAAAATCTGCATGTTGGAAAAATATTTGTAATTCTTTTCCTAGTGAAAATATTTGATTTCTGTAAAAACATTCTCAAAGCACTTTTTCACGTGGATTTCAACAGTGCGAGTTACATTTTTTTACAACTAATATTTTAATAGTTATTAACGCAAAAATATATTTTTTAAATGGGATACCCTGTATATTTTTCTTTATCCGAATAGAGCTTTAAATTACCATTCTAAAAATATAGCACACTTTATATGTTGCTTAAATCTACTTCAAAATATAAAGGTTTTCAGTTTTTTACGCGAGTTTTAAATGCACAATTTGTGAAGTAGGCTTTGGACGGAGCGACAATATCAATTGTTTACCGATAGCAGTCAAATCGTAAAAAAAATTCCCAGAAGTAACTCTTAGAGTCTACTACTATTAAATTTACTAAATGCTATAGTACTTTAAACTATGTAGAAAATAAAATAATTTATTCCGAGTAGAGCAAACTAAAACAAAACAATTTTCTATAAGAGATGTTCGAAATGTCGACCAGTTTCATTTACACATAGGCGGCACCTTTTCTGGACACTTCTTACCGAGTTGATTAGTTCAATAGGAGTGAGCGCTGCAAGACTTTGTATCACTGCGACTTCTAACTCTTACCTGGTGTTTGTCGGTAATTTAAAAATTAAGTCTTTCAATCTTCCCCAGAGATAGTCCGTGGGTGTTAAATCCGGTGACCTTGCCGGCCAACGGGTCGGTCCTTAGTTGGCTATCTAGTTATTGTCGAAATTGGCCCATAAAAAATATATTCGTTTTGTAAATTTAGTTTTTACAATTAGATAGTAAGTAATAAAGTATATTTGACATAAATAAAATATTTCTGTTCTTTACCTCGCGATGAAGTAAAAATTTTCACATATTAAGAGAAGTATAATCGGTAGAAGTTGTTATGACATCGTGGATGTTTTGAATTTTTTTCGTAGTTAACCAAGCCGCTAAAATCTTTTATTGATTCGATAAGTGTAAAGAATATTATAAACTAACGTAATTATACAAATAGAACGAAAATAAAGCGTAGTTAGTAAATAAAGGGGGTCGTAAACAAAATTGTTTCGCTTAAAATTCCGAAAGACTTCTCTTTGATAAGATTTAAGCCGTGCTCGTGTTTAGTAGATTATGGTAAATTTTAATCGAATATAATCTTTATAGTACTGAGAACTAATTCTACGTGGAAAAAATGTATATTATTGTTAATTTTCTTTAAAAAAATGGTAAATCATTAGAAGTTGACGAACATCGGAAAGGTATAAACGAAGCCGGGCCAAATTCATCGTCGAGAGTGAAGCGTTCAGTCCTCCCGTCCGTCCGTTCGTGTATATAAACGATAAGGATAGGCCGTCAGTTATTCATTCTATATGTTGCAGTGCATCAGTAAAGTGCTACCGAGTTAAAAAAAAAATAAATTTAATCGCATTCGTCTAACAATGGCAGATACAGAAACAGCTCCCATCGCCGCAGCTCCTCCAGCAGGACAGTCGCCGGCTAAAAAAGAAAAGAAGGCAAAAAATCCTAGAGCTAAACCAACTCATCCTCCTACATCAGAAATGGTTAACAATGCCATAAAGGGACTTAAAGAAAGAGGTGGTTAAGGTCCATTAGCGGCAGTTCATCAACAAGAGGTTCTATTTGCTGCCTTAAAATTTAGAAATATGTCTGAGAGGTGAGTGTTCCTTCGTAAATAAATGGACCTATAACCCTGCCTCTAAAAATTCCTGCCCACACATTAAATCCAAATCTGCATTGATTTCTTTGCTCCACAACTAAATGAGGATTTTCTTGTGCCCACGTATAAGAATTGTAACGGTTAAAAATACCTGCATCGCTTACGTAAGCTTCGTCTGTCCAAATGCAATTTAATGAGAAATTCGGAACATGGTTACAACTCTCCAGAAACCATTGGCAAAAATCCATACGCCGTTGAAAATCTCCATCTCGAAGGTTATGAACTTTCTTATCCTATATGGCCTGAATTTGTGCTTCTTCAAAGTACGACTTACGTTAGTTCTTGGTAGTCTTTTAACTGTCGGGTTGAAGTGTTAGGATTATTTCCGATAGTTCCTAAAACTACTATTTCTTCTAACTCCTTATCCCTGTTTGATGCATAATTTTTGGGTCGTTTCTTTTCAAACTAGCCTCTATTAACTAGGTTATGTCCCAATCGGGCGAATATATCCTTGAAGGGTAGACGCCTCTCTGGACACCGTTCGTGGTACAAATTACTTGCCTCTTCCGAATTTTCTCCGGTTTGTATGAAACACAGTATCATATCAAATTTTTCGTAATTTTCAAACTTCATTACGATTTATTTGACAATTCAATAACCTGAAGTAAAATTTAACAACTACGAGTAAACAATTGAATTAAACCATATGGCCACTCCGTCTAAAGCAGTGATTCCCAAAGTGGTTCAGGTGGACCCCCACGGGTCCACGGGAAACTCGACGGGGGTCTACGTTGGCGTGAAAAAAAGTGGGGGTTCACAAGTTGTAACGAAAATTTATCTGGTTTTGATAGTAAAGAACAAAAATGTTGGCTTGGCTTTACCCATCAATGTGGGCAGCTAATACCCTACTTAAAAAAATTAAGGGAGCAAAAAAAAAAAATTCCAAATTTTTCGGTGATTTTTGACAGGCTGTATTTCGGTGAAAAATGGTCGTATTGAGACTTTAAAAAAAGCATTTTGAAGCTTTAAGATTCTAATTTTCAGATTTTTTGGTTAAAATTTTTTAGGAGCTACGGTTCTCATGCAATCCTAACAGATAGCGCGAAAAAATAATATTGCTTTTTTTTTTGGTCCACGGGCTTGAAAAAAGTTTTTTCAGTTAGGCCGGCATCGGCATATGGATCAGATAGCCTGTTTATTTAGCATTAATTTCCTTGTTTTAAAACCTCCCTTAATTTTTTTGAGTAGTGTATTTTAAGAAGGTCAGCGACTGTTACTTGTAAAAACTTGCATATTCGATACAACGCGCGTCGAGACTTGAATCTTCACCAATATTAATACGAATGCCAAGGACAAACGTTACTCATTTGTTTCCGGAATTTTGAAAAGAAAAGTGTGAGTGAATCGATGTCAGTGTTTGCCAGTGCCGGAAAAAAGTAAGTACCTGCCTATTTGTTATTCATACTTTTATTTTATATTGAAATAATATTATATTTGTTATGTTTGCGTGTAGTAGGTGCGTAATAAAAATTAAATACTTAACAGGGCCATTATTCGATACTTCTATGAAAGAACAGAAAGCGGAAAAAGATTGAACTTTTAGTACTTTTTATTGAAAAATTATTTATTTACCCGATTGCAGTGATTCACATTAAAATAGGTTCAGCTGTTTTGTGAAAACTCTATATGGGTCCTAGCAGTTTATTGCTTTTAATAATTAAAATCGGTTTTGCCGCCGGCATTTTGGTTTTTTTTTTCATTGCAATAATTAATTAATCCTATTTGATTCTGTTAAAATAGCCATATCCTGTTAAAGTCGCCTTATGATTACTAAAACAAACATTTTTTTCTTTACAGGTAGGTAACTGATACGAAACATGGCTGAATCTAAGAAGAAATGTCGACAGTACAGTGTTGATTATTTGAAATTTGGTTTTCTTCCATCAAAGGCAGACAAACGATTGCCCATATGCCTTTTATGCAACAAAGTTTTGAGCAATGACTCTATGAAACCATCGAAGCTCGAAGATCATCTAAGAAGGTCTCATCCTGATAAAATAGGTAAATATTTAAAATATTTTCAAACATTGAAGGAAAAGTATGAAAAGAGACCCACCGTGCACAGTATGTTCGCTTCAACGTCGCAAAGTAACGATGATGGCTTGCGGGCATCTTACAATATCTCATTGCTTATAGCGAAATCTGGAAAACCGCACACCATCGGAGAACAGTTAATTTTACCCGCTGTTGAAGAGGTTTTAAAAACTGTTCTGCACAAACCTCCATTTGACGTACTCAAAAGAATTCCTTTGACTAACAACACTGTACAAAGACGTATTGATGAAATGAGCTCTGATATTGAAAGCTTCGTGTGTAATTATCTGCAAACAAAACCCATTTTTCTATTCAACTGGACGAGTCAACTTTACCTGGTAATGAAGCATTATTATTGGCATATGTTCGATTTGTTATGGAGGAAGAAATCCGTGAAGAGCTGCTATTCGCGAAAACTTTGGAGGCGGACACTAAAGGCGAATCAATATTTAATGTCCTGAGTGATTTTTTTAAGGAAAAATCGATTCCATTTACAAACATTATTTCGGTGGCGGCAGATGGAGCTCCTGCCATCTTCGGGCGATATCGTGGGTTTATAAGCCATCTTAAAAGAATTATACCAGGAGTAATTGCAATTCACTGTGTCATCCACCAACAACACCTAGTAGCGAAAAATTTGAGTGATAGATTGCACCAATCGCTTCAATTTGTGATTAAAGCAGTTAACAAAATAAGAAGCAATGCGTTGAATACCCGTTTATTTGCACAATTGTGCGACGAAAATGATGAAGACTTCCAACGATTGCTCTTACATACTGAAGTACGCTGGTTGTCGAAAGGTGCATGTTTAACAAGATTTTACTCACTTTTTCAGTTTTAGAGTTTCTGGAAAGTAAAGATCCAGATTTAAAAGAAAACCTGATCAAATTGAAAGCAGACATCGCGTATTTGACAGATTTGTTCAAAAAATTTAATGACATTAACTTGCAGTTACAAGGGGACAGCCTAAATTTAATAAAAACAAAGGGTGTAATTTCGGCTTTTCTTGGAAAATTGAAATTTATGAATATTAGTCAGCGCGAATTCTCCCAGTTTCCAAACTTCTCACAGGCAGAATGTGTTGATGAGGATATTCAGACATACGTTCAACATTTAAATGTCCTGCTTGATGACTTCAGAAATAGATTTGAAGATATTCTGACGATGGAAATACCACCATGGATCATAAATCCATTTGATGAAACGGAAGTGGCGAATGTGGTATTACAAGAGGAGCTATTCGAGCTTGGCACCAATGAGGAGCTGAAGGTGAAATTTAAAAAAGGCTATCAAACATTTTGGCTGCAGGCAGAAATACCCGAAAAATATCCTGGGCTGTGGGAAATTGCGAGAAAACTTTTGATAGCGTTTCCCTCGTCATACCTTGCCGAAAAAAGTTTTAGTGTATTAACAAAAAAAAGAGTAGATTGAACATCACAGAACGGGGAGATTTGCGGTTATTCCTTACAAAACTAAAGCCAAATATTGATAATTTGCTGTCAATCCATCAAGTACATCCCTCCCATTAAAATTATGACTATTTTTTTTTAATTGTTGATTTGCATTGTTGAAGTTACGGTACATTATTAATGTTTAATTTTAATTCTATTAAGTATGTAATCAGATTATTTTAATAAATAGAACACAAGAAAATATATTATTTTTCTTTTTATTTTTACCACTCCGAATTTAGGGTCGGAACTCAGCCACGACGCAAATTTCCATCGTTAGATCTAATCTTCACATTTTTTGACGAATTTTTGGGAATATGGTAGAAATGTAGCAGCAGGGGGTCCACCGAAACCAGTAAAATTTTGAAAGTGGGTCTACGAGAAAAAAAGTTTGCGAACCTCTGGTCTAAAGCCTACTTCACAAAATGTGCATTTAAAACTCGCGTGAAAATTGAAAACCTTTATTGCTGAAGTAGATTTAAGCAAAATATAAAGTGTGCTATACTTTTAGAATGGTAATTTAAAGCTCTATTCGGATAAGGAAAAATATACAGGGTATCCCATTTAAAAAAATATATTTTTGCGTTAATAACTATTAGTTGTAAAAAAAATGCAACTTACATTGTTGAAATCCACGTGAAAAAAGTGCTTTGAGAATGTTTTTACAGAAATCAAAAATTTTCAACTGTAAAAGAATTACAAACATTTTTCCAAATTCAGATTTTTGCAAAACACCCTGTATATCTGAAAACGGTACTAGATATGGATGTGCGATTTTCACCATTGAGTTTATATTTATAAAAATTGAGCCTCAGACATCGACATCAGTTTTCGTCTATCTCCCTTAGATAAAGGGGTTTACGTTTAAAAGTGTCAAATTTGAACCACCCTGTACAGTACAACAGAAAATTTGGCACCGGAAACACCAGAAGTAGATGATAAACAGGTGGAAGAAGCTCTCAAAAAAATTAAAATATCGAAAATCAGCTGGTAAGGATGAAATACAAAATGAACTATTAAAGTACGGAGGACTGAAACTGACTAAAGAATTGAGGAAGCTCATAAACAAGATAATACAGGAATCGCGAATATCAGAAGAACGGAGAACAAGCACAATGATACTACTTTTTAAAAAACCGATTCGAATAATTATCGAGGAATTAATCTCTCGTGCACAACTTTAATACTGACGACAAAAATTGTTACCACCAAAATAACTCCACTTATACAGCTTTTCGAAAAACAACAAGGATTCAGGAGCGGAAGATCCTGTAACGACGCAGTATTTGTAATCAGACAAATTACTGAAAAATCAATTGAGTGTAACAGACCAGCGTTCTCACGCTTTATAGATTTGGTAAAAAGCATTTGATAGAGTACAGCTGCAAGACGTATTGCACACACTTTATCACAAGAATATTCCATTGGATATAATAAGACTAATTGAGAACATTTACGAAAGAAATAAAATAGAAGCGAGAGTAAATTCGGAGTTAACTGAACCCATAAAGGTAACAACTGGTATTAGACAAGGAGGCTCACTGAGTCCCCTACTGTTTAACATAAATTAGATGAAATAATCAAACAGGTAAAAATAAAAAAAATCTATAAAATGGGCAATAAAGAGGTACAAATATTGTATTACACCGACGATACTGTCCTAGTCACTGAAAATGAAGATGACTTGCAGAGATGATTACATCAGTTTAAGACAGCAGTAAAGAAATTTAATCTGAAAATATCGGCTGAAAAAACCAAATCAGTAATTATCTCCAAAGAACCAACTAGGTGCAAGTTGGAAATCGATAATCAGATTATACAGCAGGTGATGAAAATTAAATATTTAGGAATTAAATTATCATATAACAACAACATAGAACTAAATTGGGAATGTGGAGTGATACTACTCAGTATATATCACCACTACACCAAACACTTTATTTTTGCACTCGACGCGCGTTTCGCTAATCATGTTAGCTTCATCAGGAGCGATGATTGACTAAAGCTAAACTACAAATCTACCCTATTTATACTTAGCCTAACCCTTGAATTACTCAAGCGGAACTAATGACATAGGCAAGGCCGTCAGCTCCGGTCAAGTAACCAGTAGAAGGGACTATAAGGAATAGGCCCTCTGTCTTTATTTAAACTACTTTTACATTTTATGATTTCCATACTTTCGTATGCGTTCAACAATCTCCTATCAGATACATTTTTTATTAATCTTAGATTATCTAATGTTACAGTATGATCAGCTTCAAGGGCATGTTCGGCAATGCTAGACTTTGCTGTTCTACTGTATTTTAAGTGTGCTAAATGTTCTTTAAATCGTGTTTTAATTGACCTTTTAGTTTGCCCAACATACTTTTTGTCACAATCATTACAACTAATTTCATAAATTCCACTTTTCTCACAATTGGGATTTCCTAAGATATTTCTCAGATTGTCTGATGACTTATAGACTAAGGTGAGGCCTACCTTATTAATTATTTATAATAATTCTTATTAAATTATTAATTAATTATTATATAACAGTCAGTTTTATGTTCAGAAAGAAGGAACAGCTATGGGTAATTGCTTATCACCTTTCATAGCCAATTTATTCATGAGTAAGTTTGAAATCGAATCCAGTCAAGAATTCGAATTTTCCAATAGGTATGTGGATGATATTTTCGCGATTTTTGATACAAAGAAACCAAATATTGATGATTTTATTTCTAAATTAAATAGCCGGTATGATGCCATTAAATTCACTTACGAAGTTGAGAACAAAGGACAATTGCCTTTTCTAGATATTTTAATTATTAAAAATAATAATAGATTAGAATTTGATATCTATAGGAAGGACACAGTAATAGATAGATATATTCCTAATGATTAATTTCATTGCAGACAACATAAATTAGCCTCATTACATTTTTTAGTTCATCGTTTGGTCACTTTCCCTCTGAATAGAGTAAACTTTAATAAAGAAAGGAATCATATTAGAAATATAACTAGAGTTCATGGTTATGACGATGACTTAGTAAATAAGCTAATAAATAGACATAAGTTTAAGTCTAATATTCAGAATTCCACCTTTTTTACACGCGAAGAAAATAACACCAAGTATGTCTCCATACCATTTAATCCGAAATATAGCAAGGACTCGATAAGGTATTTAATAAGGTAGGCCTCTCTTTAGTCTATAAGTCATCAGACAATCTGAGGAATATCTTAGAAAATCTCAAAGATAAGATTCTTAATCGTGAGAAAAGTGGAATTTATGAAATTAGTTGCAATGATCGTGACAAAAAGTATGTTGGGCAAACTAAAAGGTCAATTAAAACACGATTTAAAGAACATTTAGCACACTTAAAATACAGTAGAACAGAAAAGTCTAGCATTGCCGAACATGCCCTTGAAGCTGATCGTACTGTAACATTAGATAATCTAAGATTAATAAAAAAATGTATCTGATAGGAGATTGTTGAACGCATACGAAAGTATGGAAATCATAAAATGTAAAAGTAGTTTAAATAAAGACAGAGGGCCTATTCCTTATAGTCCCCTCTACTGGTTACTTGACCGGAACTGATGGCCTTGCCTATGTCATTAGTTCCGCCTGAGTAATTCAAGGGTTAGGCTAAGTATAAATAGGGTAGATTTGTAGTTTAGCTTTAGTCAATCATCGCTCCTGATGAAGCTAACATGGTTAGCGAAAACGCGCGTCGAGTGCAAAAATAAAGTGTTTGGTGTAGTGGTGATATATACTGAGTAGTAACAACATAGAAGAAGAAATAAAAGAACGAATAGTAAAAGCCAATAGAATAGCAGGATGCTTGAATGGCACTACTTGGAAAAATATAATACTTGAGAACAGAAGTAAAATCTCGTATATATAAATCTGTAGTTTGACCAGTCATGACCTACACAGCAGAGACAAGACCAGAAACACGCAAAACACAGATATACTTACAAACAAACGAAATGAAAAGATTAAGAAGAATTGCAGGAAGAACACTTTGGGATAGGAAACAAATGACAACATAAGGCACATCAGTCCAAAAAGTCTCCATATACCACCTGCTTTCTATACTATTTTTGTGTTATGTTTAACTAATTAATTGGAACTATGAGAAAACATGTTTAAATTAATATTCAAGACTTAACCAACAAGGATTAGTATTAAAAACAACTACGGAACATTTTATTTAGAAGTTACATCATTGTTATAAAAATATAAACAAAATTAATGTCAAAAAAGTCTCCATACACTTAACAATTACCAATAATAGTTTGACGGAGTTTAACGGAAAATAACAACTTCGTTTAAACTAATATTTAGTGGGATCGCTGCAACCAGCTTTCTAGTAACTTCTGCTGGCATGTCCTCCCATTCGTTAAATATTCTGTTTTTTAATTCTTCTCTATTTGAAACATTATGTTTGCGAACGCGCCGTTTTAAGTTCCTCCCATAAAGGCTCGATGGGGTTAACATCGGGCGATTGCGGAGGTGTATGAAACTGTTGTCGCATATTATGGATCATCCATTCTCGCACCAGGTTTGCGGTATGTTTCGGATCATTGTCCTGCTGGAAAGTGTATCTTTTTTCGAGTGCTCCATTTTAAATAATGAATACGCGCGCATAAATTAAATACAACACACTTGAAGTCAAAACACTGCGTTCATCAACGCTTGTAATCGACGAATAAATAAAGCGTCGAAACAAAAGACCGAACGATGAACGAACGAAAGCGCGGGGAAATGCAGGCGATCTGTGCATATCGTCTGGCGACTCCCCAAGGATAGCGTCGTGACGCCCCAGGGCGTCGCAACTCACAGTTAGGGAACCTCTGCCCTAAAATATTTCTCCATTATTGCATCGTTGTCGATCCACAGTGTAAACCATATCTTTTACAGAAACTGTAATTTTCCTGACGTTGTGCCTGTACTTTTAGGTCTTCTTTCCTTAGTAAAATTAAATAATTCTTTTTTACGATGCAAACAAGTGGTAATCGGAAGGAGCCAAGTCTGGTGAGTAAGCCGCATGGGGTAGAACTTCCCAGCTGAGTGCTTCCAACGTGTCGCGAACTGGTTTTGCCGTATGTAATGGAGCATTGTCATGAAGAAAAAATGACTTTGTGTTGCCTCTTTCGGTATTCTGGCCTTTTTTCAAGCAGCGAACGGTTCAAATCGGTCAATTGTTGTTGGTAACGTTTGGTATTAACCGTTTCCCCCCAGGTTTTAACAGCTCATAATAGACCACGCCCATCTGGTCGCACCAAACACAGGGCATCGTCTTTCTGCCAAAGCGATTCGGTCTTGCGGTCGATGTGGATGGTGCGCCTGAGTCTATCCATGATTTTTTGCACTTGGGATTCTCAAAATAAATCCACTTTTCATCCCCTGTAACTATACGATGGAAAAAACGACTTCCTTTTGTACCGAGCGAGCAAAATGTCATACGTGTTTTTGCGCTTTTCGATTTGCCTGTCGTTCAACTCGTGGTACCCATCTACCGGTCTTCTGAATCTTTCCCATCTCTCGTAGCCCATTGGAAACAGCTTGTTGACTAACACCCAATTGCTCGGCGAGTTGTTTTTGTGTTTGCGAATCATCTTCGTCAACAATGTTTGCAATTCCACATCTTCGTATTTTTTTGGCGGTTTTCCACGTTCCTTGTCTGCAACATTGAAGTCACCACTTTTGAAACGCCGAAACCATCGTTTACACGTATCTTGCGATGGAGCACGTTCACCATAAGCTTCTCGAAGTAATCGGTATGATTCAACAGCAGTTTTCTTCAAATGAAAACAAAAAATTAATGCTGTCTGCGAATGCTCTTTGTTCGGTATAAATTTCGACATATTGAACACAACACTATGCACACGCCTTTCCAATTTATCACTCGTGCGCGTCTGACACTTGTTGATGACACAACAAAATGGCGCAGTGTCAAATCTTTATAGCACAAATTGCATTGGTACTCCACCTGTTGTCTGAAATCCGCATTTCATACTTGTACACCTGGTAGAGTTTTTATTTTCATAAGTGATTCGTACAAAAAACTAAAGGCAGAAAACCTCTGTGGTACAACAGAGATATAAAGAAACTTAAATGTAAGCTTAATGCTCACAAAAAAAATTAAAAAGGTCTGGACATGTTGTTTATCTAAATAGATTTAAAGAATTAAGAAGGTTGCTTATTCTTGTTATATTTCTAATATCGAGAATGATATTGTGCACGATTTCTAGTCTTTTCGGAGGCATGTGCAACAAAAAAAAGAATACCTGTGCTGTCCCAGTGTGTATGCCGCTTGATGGTAGAGCAGTGGATACTCCTTTGGGTATTGTGTTATCATTTGAGGCATATTTTGCTGGTGTGTACGGTCCTGTTTCATCCGGCAACGAACATAGATAATATAAAAAATGTTAATAATAATTTATTTAGTATTTACAGAAGCGGATTTAATAAATATAGCAACAAAATTGAGACCTAAAATAAATAAAAAGTAATAGAGTCCGCAAATATCACGTATCCTGTCTTTGCTTTACTGTCTCTTGGATTTAAATAGTTTAAGCCTTTTCTAATTTCCCTCAAGTAATAACTTAATATGTACTTCAAATTGCTGTTTATTTGGATTTTGGGAAACTATTTACAATAACGACGAATTCAAGCAAAAAATGAGGGAAACATTGGGATAATACACAAAAATCTGTTTAATTTTTAGGTTCACAAACTGAATCACAAGAAACCAGAAGAAATTGAATATTTCCACTGTTATCACTGTGATTTCAAAGCGAAACGGAAAGATAATCTAAAAAGTCACATTTTCAGACACGAGAAAAAGAAGGAGATAAAATATGAGTGTTATATATGCGAGTTTAAAACGATTAAGAAGGATGCACTTATTCGTCATATAAA
The DNA here is from genome assembly GCA_019049505.1 of Pachyrhynchus sulphureomaculatus. Taxonomy (NCBI): domain Eukaryota; kingdom Metazoa; phylum Arthropoda; class Insecta; order Coleoptera; family Curculionidae; genus Pachyrhynchus; species Pachyrhynchus sulphureomaculatus. Next base: position 137,752,681 of record CM032448.1, read on the forward strand.
TAAACATTCTAAAGACCAAAAAAATCAACTGATAATTGTGAAAACTAAAGTAATTGAACCCAAATAAGACCTCAGTAGGGAAAAGAAAAAGGGTCGTATGAATTTCATAAAGTCAAAAGGTACAAAAACTAGGAAGATAAAATCGAAAAATAAAATATAAAAACGTATTGTACCTGCACAATTGACAAGTGAGATATGCTTAGAGGTGTTAAGTAACCAGTATAAAAAAAAAGTTATATTTTTTTCTAAACACTAAGGTAGACTACAAATATTTCTTTAAAAAGGTTATATATATATTATTGCTTTTAACTTAGGAAATAATTTTTCTCTATTGTAACTTTGTATCTTTTTTCTGTAAATAAATTTGTATTTTAAATATGATTTTTTAAAAAATGGAGTTCGGAAAGCCAATAGTTTTAGTTTGATACCTACATCTGCTAGTGCATACTTACTTTTAAATGCGCTTTTGACGTCATGGTGTGAGAAAGGATATCGACTTTTTTCTGGTGGAGAATAGATGTATTTTTAAACAATTTATTAAAGGTACGCCCTTAAGAGTTTTTATACATTTTGTTAACTTACGTCTGTTTGGTGTTCAAACATCGGTAATATGTATATCACCAATTTATGAGATATCTTTTTCTTATAAGAATTCTGTATTACATTTTCTACTTAAAAAGAGATAAGACAAGTGATCTTATTAGTTGGAAAATAATAAAAGATATTAACGGAAAAACAAAATTGTCACAATCACACAGATCATACGAACTTATTTTCAACACTTTGCTCTAGTACTGTAATAAGAACTGTTTGTTTGCTTTTTCTGTCGATACTAGCTCGGCTAAGGCAAAATGCGTCCCGAGATTGAGAGAACAGTTCTAAAATAAGGACTTTGTTCAACTCTATTAGTTGATATTGACTTATTTATATTTTTCTTGACATTGGTTTTTACTTTTCTTAACTTTTAACGCTTATTGGTCTATCACTTTTTACATAAAACTTTTTCCTTTACATGAATAATTTGTTTTCCTGTTTGAATTTGCGAGGCTGCTTGTTAATTTTTGCTTTCCTCGCGAAATTGTTTCTATGCGGGAATAACCATAGACGTAGAGAATGGACTGAGTGTTCTGTATCCAGCTGTGAAGTAAATATGGACGTAGAAGTGTGCGAGAGAGAAAGTGAACGAGCGCCAGTAGCTGTCTCTTTCTAGAATGCAGCTACGGCGCACTTGAAAATAATATTTCTAAGTGTTCTATTTAAACTAAAATTGGGTGGGGGCTTTTTTCACATTGAATTCCGTTTCGTGGTACTGCGCCTTGTTTATTACATACCTACAGAAAAGAGACAGGTATTGGCCGCACAGTCGCTTTGTCTCTTTCTAGAGAGTGGTCAAATTTGTAAGGTTAATATTCAGACCATCCTCTATGTTTATGGGAATAACCTATTGCCTTTTTTACCTTATTGAATAATCTTTTTATTCAGTGCGACCAGACATCATCTCTTTCGGTATTTGTAAAAGTCTGGCGTCAATGACCTTGAAATTTGACTGTTGACAGTATTAGGCAATTTTGGAATATTATTTTCGGATTTATCTAGTTTCGAAAATTAAATGTGATGTATTTTGTTAAAAAAACTCGTGTTTAATATCAGTAAATACAAGAAAGTATTTCTATTTTTTTTTTTTTTTTTATTGGTCTAGCACACGTGCTGCAGGGAAGTCCCTAAAGCGCTCCAGGAGCGGCACGAGTGCGGAAAAAAAGCGATTCACGTTGTTCTTGAATCGCTGTAAATTGTACTCGGTGGGAAACACAGCGCTGGGCAAATTATTCCAAAGGGATGACGTTCTCCATATAAAAGATTGCTTGAAAAGCGTCGTACGCGGAGTAACAAGCTGAACCTCATACGGATGCGAAGCACCAGCGCGACGTGTATTTCTAACATGCACCGCTTTGGGAGGAATTAAGCGGGCTACATTCTTCGAACACTTTCCATGAAAATACTTGTAGAACAGACTCAAGTCGCCAACCGTTCTTCGATGTTCCAGCGAATCAAGGCCGCCGGTCAATTCCGGGTCCTCAATCAGACGGACCGCTCTTCTCTGAACAGAATCCAACAAATGCAGTGTATGTTTGGGAGCGGAGCCCCAAACGTGGGAGCAGTATTCCATAGTTGGTCGAATTTGGGCTTTGTAAAGAATTAACAGTTGCTGTGGGGTGTAAAGCTTTCTGGTTCTAAATAATATTCCCAACTTTTGAGAAGCTCTCCTTACTATGCCTGCAACATGTTCATGCCAAGACATATTTGCTCCCAAACTAACGCCCAACAAATTGAGCGACGATGCTAGGGGAATGGAGTGCCCCGACATAACTATGTCGGGTTCAGCAACGTTAACTTTTTTAGAAAAAACTGCCGCTTGGGTTTTTGTAGCGTTAAATTCCACTTGGTTACTGTCACCCCAAGATAGAATTTCTTCCAGGTCTTTGTTAAGTTGAACGACCTCCTGCTGTCTGCGGATATTCGCCTGAGCAGCCGATGTCCGAGCGTTCAAAGTGAATGAAGAGACAAGCGTACTGTCCTCTGCAAAGATATAGATTGGATTCCCGGTCCTTTCCAACAGATCGTTAATGTAAATGAGAAAGAGAGTAGGAGACAGTATGGAGCCCTGGGGCACACCGGCGTTGATAGTGAGGGTGTTAGAAAGAAATCCGTCGACCGCCACTCGTAAAGAACGCTCTCTGAGGAAACATGAGAGCCACAAACAGAACCTTTCAGATATACCATAAGAGCGCAACTTAGCCAACAGTCCATCGTGCCAAACACGGTCGAATGCCTTGGATATGTCAAGAGCAACCGCTCGAGATTCTCCAAAGTGTTCAATTGCGTTGTTCCAAACATGTGTTACATAAGTCAGAAGATCTCCTGTTGATCTATGTTTACGAAAACCATATTGGTGATCGCTAATAATATTGAATATGATATTCTAATGATTAGTAGCCTTGTATATTCATTATCCTAATGTATTAAAACATATTTTTTTTACTTCCTATCTTCGAAATTCCCCTTTCTAAGTATCGGTTTTTTCGACGTGGATATTTTTCGTAGGGTTCAGTTGTACAGACAACTATTTCTGTGAGTTCTCTAATCGTGTTGTTTTGACATCTCAATGTTTGTGGTTCCTTTTCAATTTGGCTAATAAATATTTAAAAATACAGACGCACAATATAGAATTTTTTTTAGATTAAAAATGCTCTATAATTTTCCACGTATTCATATACTTCAAAATTGCATTTCATTTTTTCTAAAAATTGTCTGTAGAATTTTATAAATATTCTTTCTATCTTTCCTCTCCGAATATTAAATTAATTTATTTAACTTCCGTTCGACAGTTCGAAGCATCCGTACGCGCTTTCCTGGTTGTGGCTTCTGAAGGTGAAGTTCGGCTGTTTTGGGGCTCTGGAGTGTAGAACAGTGGTCCATAAACTGCTTGGTAGGGGTTCTAATCGCAGAGGGTTACCAAGTGCTGTGAGGAGTGACTTTTAATAAAACGTCAGTTGAGGTTATGTGATCTGAGCAGGTGGTTGAACACCTAAGACAGTATTTTTTGCGACAATTCCGTAATTGCACTGACGGGCTGACAGAAAACGGTTATATCCAAAACCATTTAGCAGTTTCCGAGGAGAACTTTTATCAGTGCCAACGACGATAAAAAAGAACGCAAATCATTAATAAAGAATTATTAATGAAAATGTGGAGAGAACACTAGCTGGACAACACTACATTTCCCTCACGGAGAGATCTAAACTCGAGAATGTGAAACCCACCACCCAAGAATCGCCGGTCTTCTGTCTAAGCACGAGACGGATCGCAAGCTGGGTAAATTATCTCTAAAAAGATAGAAATCATAAAAGAAGGAGGTAGAAACAAAGAACTTTGCGGTTAGAAACCCTCTAGGAAATAATTGTAAACGTGACATTTTCCATGCCCTTGGAGGTAACATTAAAAGGCTGCGAAAAAGCTGTTAAATTTAGCATATAGTGGACCAGAAGCCATAACAAACTACTATAAAATATGTCATTCTTAGGGATCCACTAGTGCCTGTGACTTAGGGCTTTACGACCTTAAAAATTGGTTAATTCTATTTTGGCATTTTTAATTATTAACCTGAACTAACCAAAATCTTAAAATAATTGGACTGTAGTTCTAAAACCACTATATGTTGGTCATTATTCATAATATTACTGTTAAAATAGTCAATTGCATGTAAGCAATTGCTTATTTTTAATTTACAGGTTTGTATGACAATTCTGATTTAATTTTCTAGGACGTACTCGTATATGAAATAGCTTCTCCTATAAACCATAATACAAAAAATAATACTAATTTTAAATAAAATTAAAATGGCTGCTATAGAAGTGGTAGATACAATCGAGACTAAACCTGAAGAAGTAGTACCTTTAGATGACGAAAACATTAGTATTGTTGAAATAAACGCACAAGATATACTGAGTGATTTTGAGGAAGAAACCAAGAAAAATTTAAAAGAAGAAGGTAGAGTAAATGATGGTTTTAATCTTTTATTATAGTTAAAAATGTGAGGGGTGTAAGTAAGATGTTCCTCTTAATGCGGATAGTCTTCATCTATAACAATTTAATTTCAGATTTAGTAGTTAATTGTTTATAAAGTTGTGGGAAAGTAATGAGAAAATTCCTTACAATTCAGTTAATTCAGGTTAATTTAATTTATTATAAATCAAACTGGTATAATCAGTTTGTCAAAAGCATGTGTGGGAAACTCTTTCTTCAAAAATCTTCACTGGTAGGATTTGAACACATTTGAAATGTCATTTAAAGTGGCTGCTCAATACATAAAGAAGTCCAAGTAAGTAAGTGGGTGAAACGCTATCTCACGTCAAAAACTTTTCTGGTTTGTCGAATCGTGACTGTGCAAAAAAGAAAGAAAAATGTCTGGGCAAATATTTAGATTAGGGGCACCACCTAAAAATGATCAAAAAATGCTGTTTCCTAACTTTTTTGGGTCGCATAATATGAATCTGGCATTAAAAATCGGGGCTTACGCACCCCTAAGCCGCCCCGCCACTCTCAACCCCCAAAAAAGTTGATTACATGGAAAGAAAAAATTAACCTGACCTAACTTAACCCTTAAGTACCTACCTGGAGTCTCTCAGACTCTGGCGGAATTTATTTTGGTTATAACTAGTCGCATGTGCATCTTTACTGGTTACGTGTCCCTGTACCTTCCGCTTTCTACCCATAGTATCACGTCTGCGCTGGTCGATGATACAGGTGATCCTGCTCGCTCTTGAATGGCTATAAAAGTGGAATGTGTGGAATCTGCCACGAAAAATTCTGAGGTCTGAGGCTTACAATTTTATAGAAATTTGGCCATTTCGGCTATAATTTTTATAAAAAACTTCTTAGTTTTTTCCTAAATTTTTATAAATGAATGCAAAAAAGTTCTTAATTTACGTATTTGTTCTTTATTCTTGGTCTCATTGGAGTAACTCGTTAATTTATCGTTTTTCTAAGCTGTAGAACAGTTTTAAGTTTATTTAGTATATACTGTTAATTTTTTTTTCTTTCATTATTTTTTTAAATAAAAAGCTTTAAAAAATACATTTATTATTTTCATTCATCTTCTTATTTTATAGTTTATATTTTATATAGTTGAGAATAGGGGAGTCTGAGAGACTCCAGGTAGGTAGTTACAGGACTGGTTTAAGGGGTAGGTACCTAAGGGTTAAGCTACCCTATACTCACCAAACTCGCATAGGGTAAGATAGTTTATGTTAGGTAAGGATATAAAAGGTAAGGGGGTTTGGGGGAGCGCAGCACCCCCAATACGCTTCTCTAGTGAAAAAGTCATATTTCCCACCACGAAATACATACATTCACTATCTACAATCTGATTTACATATTTTTCAGGGGTTTGAGGTGTCGGGACAGTTTAAAGTTGGTCGAGCGCATATTTTAAACGCTGGAGTCGTTTTCAGTGCCCCAAAAATCGTTCATAAACACCATTTTTGGTTCATTTTTTCTTTTAATTTAATCGATTTTCGGAGGTTGGGGGTGGCGGGACGGCTCAGGGATGGTCAAGCACCGACTTTTAACGCCGAATTTGTGTTCAGCGCTTTTTTTCCGTTTTTTTTTTTTTTAAATTTAATCAATTTTTCAGAGTTGGGGGTGACAGCGCGGGTTAGGAGTAGTCGAGCTGCGATTTTTAATGGCAGATTCGTGTTGAGCGCCCCAAAAACACATAAAATTACAGTAGGGTTTTCCTTTTGGGTTTAATCGAATTTTGGGGGGTTGGGGATGGCGGAACGTCTCGGCGGTGGTCGAGCGACGATTTCTTACGCCGGATTCGTATTTCGCGCCTCAAAAAAACGTTAGAAACACCATTTTTGGTTCATTTTTGGGTGGCTCTCCTAATCTAAATATTTACCAGGATCTGTTGTGTTATACCATATCCTTTACAAAACATTTGACTTAATTTTTTTAATATCTTTCCAATTTTCAATAATTTTCCCAGGTGATGGGGACAGTAATCCTAGGAAAATTAAAACTGACAATGTAAAAGTTCAGCCTAGTAAGGAGACTGATCAGTCCAATGATAAAGAATTGCAGAAGAATAAGGAAATTGATATGCTTCATGTAGTACCTGGAAACAGTAAGTGTTTAAAAGTATTAGTATACTATACATTTATAAAGTTTTTGGTCTAGTTATTTAAAACACATTCTTTTTTCGAAATTCGACTTTATTCATCAATATAGTCTCCTTCAAGAGCGATACAATCCATCCAACGCTTCTCTAACATTTCTGTACCTTTCTTGTAGAAGGATTTGTCTTTGCCTTCAAAATAGGCCTCAGTTTCGGCGCTAACTTCTTCATTGGAACCAAATCTCTTTCCCGCGAGCATTTTTTAAAGTCTGTGAATAGATAATAGTCGCTGGGGGGCCAAATCTGGAGAATACAGTGGATGAGGAAGCAACTCGAACTTCAATTCATGCAATTTTGCCATCATAACCATTGACTTGTGTCACGCTGCATTGTCTTGATGTAAGAGCATTTTTTTCTTATTCATTTGGGGCTATTTCTTTGCGACTTCATTCAGACGCACCAATAACTTTATATAATATTCTCTATTGATGGTTTTTCCCTTCTCAGCATAGTCAATGGGAATTATTCCATGCGCATCTCAAAATACAGAGGCCAACACCTTCTCAGTCGACTGTTATGTCTTTGGTAGCTTCGAGCGGCTTTCACCGGCTGCTGTCCACCCAGCTGACTGCCGATTTGATTCTGGTGTGTAGTGGTGCATCCATGTTTCATCCATTGTTACATATCGCATGAAAAAATCCTTTTTAATGAACCTAAGGAGGTTCAGGTGGGCTAGTCCCAAACCAAAGTTTTGAATGTTGTCAAATGCTTTATATTAAATAATTAAAAAATTTTATAAGGCTAAAGATGGTTATTATTATGATAAAAAATTGATTATCAAAAGATTTTTAAGTCTTATGTATTGTTTATTTAATTATATTAAATAACACAGGTCTGCAACAAAAATGCTGTCTGCATGTTTTCAACTGATTTCTATGTATTTAGGTGTTCTGAAAACTAAAAAAATACTCAAAAAATTCCAGAACGTCAGGTTATTTTGCAAAATGCAAAATTTTATTATAAAAAAGGTTTTTTTTTGGGCTAACTTGAAGTCATAAGTAAATAGGTACAATTTTATTTTGATTACTGTTTTTAAATGTATACAGGCCATAACTATCATTACTTTCTAAGTAAAGAACGTGTGAGCTAAATTAACAAACATAAACGTTGTAACCAGAACGTGCGCGCTCCGATAGTGTAGAAAGTGGCGCGGTACAATTACGTGTTAACTCGTCATTGTTTTATAGATCTTGGTTCAATATAGTGCAATATCATCTGTGCGGAAGTGTGTGAATTCGTCTGACAGTTTCTGTTATATTTGTGGCGAATATATGGTATTAAAGCAACAACTTAATATTACGGACTTTGTAAAAAAAAGTATACTTCACGTATTTTGGCTTAAAACTTGGAGATCAGGATAAAGTTTGGGCACCTCATAAAGTCTGCAAACGATGTGTTGAAGACCTTCGAAATTGGTATAAGGGCAAGAAAAAAGCTTTCCGATATGCGATTCCTATGGTATGGCGCGAGAAAAAGAACCATAGTGATGATTGTTACTTTTGTTCGTGTAATGTGAAAGGGTATAATTCAAAATGGAAGCAGTCCATTTCATACCCCAATCTGCAATCAGCTATTCGTCCCATCCGTCATGGGACCGAAATACCAGTGCCCAAGGCCCCTGCTACCTTGGAAGTGATTCCAAGTTCTGACGAAGATGGTGCTGTACCTGAACCCAATGACAAGTCAAGTTTTTTCCCAGGGCGAGCTAAATGATTTGGTAAGAGACTTGAATCTTCCCAAAAACGCTGCTGAGTTGCTTGGATCAAGGCTCAAAAGCAGGAACTTACTTTTGCCGGGAGTGTCTTCCTCCTGGTTTAGATATCGTGAGAAGCAGTTCACTTCCTACTTTGCCCAAGAGGATGAGTTGGTTTATTGTACCAATATTGAAGGTTTGATGGATACATTTAAGATCTCATACGACCCAGCACAGTGGCGTATTTTCATAGATTCTTCAAAAAGAAGCCTTAGAGCAGTTCTGCTTCACAATGGCGGTTTCTATGCTTCCAATCCTGTCGGACATTCCGTACACCTCAAGGAAACCTACAAGAACTTGGAATTGGTTCTTTGTAAATTAAAATATAAAGACCACGGTTGGCAAGTGTGCGGTGATTTAAAAATCTTGGACATGTTGCTTGGACAATCTGGGTTCACCAAATTCCCTTGCTTTTTGGGTCTATGGGATAGTAGAGACCGAGCAAATCACTAGACCAAAAAGTGTTGGCCTCCGAGGGAGCTTAAAGTTGACGAAAAGAACGTCCTGCATGCAACTTTGGTGCCTCCTTATAAAGTTCTTCTACCACCGCTTCACATAAAGCTGGGATTGATGAAGCAATTACTAAAGTCACTTCCAAGAGATGGAAATTGCTTCAAATACTTAATATCAAAGTTTCCAGGCCTCTCGGAGGCAAAGTTGAAGGAAGGTGTTTTCGTTGGACCAGATATTAGACGGCTTATGGCTGATCCACAATTCATCACAACCATGACGGTTCCTCAAAGAGAAGGGTTGATTGCCTTTAAAGAGGTCATAGAGAAATTTGTAAGTTAAACAAGTAAATTAATTAAATAATTAAAACAAATGCTTTAAGTTATTTATTTTTATTTTATTTATAAAAACTAATATCCATTGCAAATCTATTATTAGTTAAACTTAATATTATTTACTTGCACCATATGTTTTAATTATATAAACTTGTACCATGTAATTTAAAGTATTTAAATTTCCCGCTAATAAAGGGTGTTTTTTATAGAGGTATAGAACTTTGAAATGGAATAAAACAAAGATGAATTTTTTAAATTGACATGAAATTTACTTTATTCGAAAGATAATCTTCTGGCATTATAATTTAAATATGAGTTCTGGCATATGACCGCCACGGCTGGCTCGGACGTAGTCTAATCTGGAGGTCCAATTTTCGATGACTTTTTCCAACATTTGTGGCCGTATATCGGCAATAACGCGGTGAATGTTGTCCTCCAAGTGGTCAATCGTTTCGGGCTTATCGGCGTAGACTAGCGACTTCACATATCCCCACAGAAAATAGTCTAGCGGCGTTAAATCGCACGATCTTGGAGGCCAATTGACGGGTCCGAAACGTGAAACTATGCGGTTACCAAACGTTTCCTTCAATAAATCAATTGTGGCACGAGCTGTGTGACATGTTGCGCCGTCTTGTTGAAACCACAGCTCCTGCACATCATGGTGGTTCAATTGATGAACGAAAAAGTCAGTAATCATGGCTCTATAGCGGTCACCATTGACTGTAACGTTCTGACCAGCATCGTTTTTAAAGAAGTACGGACCAATGATTCCACCAGCCCATAAAGCACACCAAACAGTCAGTTTTTCTGGATGTAACGGTGTCTCAACATACACTTGAGGATTATCATCACTCCAAATACGGCAGTTTTGTTTATTGACGTATCCATTCAAACAAAAGTGAGCTTCATCGCTAAACAAAATTCGCTTATGAAAATCGGGATCAACGGCAATCTTGTTTTGGGCCCATTCACCGAATCTACGCCTTGCTAGGTGATCGTGTGGCTTCAATTGTTACACGAGTTGGATTTTGTAAGCACGCAAACCAAGATCTTTCCGCAAAATCTTCCATAAAGTGGATGGACACATATCCAATTCCTGTGCACGATGGCGGATAGACTGATTCGGGTATTCCTCTACGCTACGCTCTACAGCAGCAATGACTTCTTCTGTACGCACTGTACGACGTCTCTGTGGATGCGTGTTATCATTTAGAGTAAACGTGGTGCGAAAACGTTCCATAGTTAATCGAATTAATTGCTCTGATGGACGATTATGTTGACGGTAAAATGGACGTAGTGCGCGATACGTATTTCGAACAGAACCATGATTTTCAAAATAAATTTGCACAATTTGGAAGCGTTGTTCAGGCGTCAGTCTATTCATGTTGAAATGCCAAACCAAACTAAACATAAATCACTTGACAGCTGACAAAATGGCCGCCAGTTAAAAAAGTGTTGCCAACTTAAAGTTTTATACCTCTATAAAAAACACCCTTTATTACTAAATGCAACGTTGCCTCTATTTCAGAGATAAAAGGTAAATCATTCCCAAGTACCTCCAATAATTGTTATTTTTCACAAAGTTAAAGCTGCCTAATTAAATTTGAAATTTTTTTAAAATAATCGCGAAATTTCAATGACTAACATAGTTAAATTTCCTATTGATGGCTTTTTTTTTCATTCGTTATAACAAAAAAATGTGTCATTTTTATATCAAATTGACGTATTCTCCATATGTATTGTTAATTTCGATATTTATTTAAATATGTTTTCTAAAGATCTTAAGTTTTTCACAGAAAATTTCTCAACTAATTAATCTATCGAAATAAATCTATACAAAATAGTTTTTATATCTTACTTTTAACGCCTCAACCTCCTTAAACAGATCCAAATAGCGCTCAGAATCATCAGCACGTTGTTTTTTTGGCCCACTGTGAGCAAACGCGGTACCCATTTCGCACAGTGCTTTCTCATGCCCAAATGTGCATGCAAAATGTGACCAACACATGCTTTTGATATCTTCAGGGTATCAGCTATCTCACGTAATTTCACTTTATGGTCATCCAAAACAATTTTGTGGATTTTTTTGGTGTCATCTGTACGCCCGTGTTTAAATTCAACATACCAGTAAATAAAGAGTGATTTTTCAGGGGCAGAGTCCCCGTAACACTTATCAAGCCATTGCTTTGCTTGAACGGTATTTTTGTCCCATTAAAAAACTGTTTAATCAACACACGAAATTCGATTTTTTCTATTGTTTTAAAAATATTAAAAGTAACGTCACTAAAACCACTGTAACTTGTAAACTAATCGTCGAAATGTCATGAAATTTTTGGGACGCATTGTTTAAAGGTTTGTACTTTCTAAAAATCATAAAAAAACTTTTCAGCCTACGTGTTACTCTTGAATAAATTGGTAGAGAAATTATTCACCTGATTTTTAATCTTTTTTTTTTCAGAGTTATCCGATTATTTCGGCCAAAAATCTATAGATGAAATGCTATTTTTAAATTATTCAGATCAACTAACTGGTGAACAAGAACACTACAAAAAATTCCGAGAGATTCAAAAAAGAGTACAAGATAAAAGTCTTTTTAAAGTTGAGAAGAAAGAAATCACTGTCTTGCCGGACAAACGTTACCGGTGTAACCATTGTCGGTTTGTAAACACGAACAGGGAAAAAATGTATACCCATATACGGCATAATCACAAAGTCAGATTGGTAACCCCTGAAATCTATAAAAGTAGTTTGGAAAAACAAAATGAGATGTCAGATGCTTCAAGGTAAAAGTAACTGTTTTTTTTTCTCTTTCTAACCTGAATAGGGATTTTAACATTTCTCGTATCCTAAGGATATCGGAAAGGCTGTCCTAATGGGCTCCTCCCAAGAAGCAGTAGTCGATGCAATGGGTTCTCTACCTTCAAAGTTGATGGTGACCGTTTCTTGGGACTGTGAATATATTTTGCTTATTGAATATTTGGAAAAAAGGCCCACAATTAACGGAGAGGTTTAGAGAAGAACGATCCAAATCTTGAAGCAGGCTATTAAAGAAAAAAAAAACCGGTCAAGTGCAAGTTAAACTTGCGCAATTAGTGTTCCGTACGTTGATTGCTTTTAAATTAAAAAAAAATTGTTACAGAGGTATAAAATGATCAGTGACTTCACAAAATACACCCTAAATGAGTTTTCAACAAAGTTTGTTTTCAATCTTTACTGAAATCTGATGACCTTGATATTTTTGTTTTTTTTTTATACCATATAAATTACACAGGGGAACAGCTGTTTTGGTGTCGAGGTTTTTTGAGCTGATTCTATATCAATTTGATGTCCTGAATTCAAATAACGTATTCATTTGTACCTAGGAGCTCAAATTTTTAAGATATACAATTTTAGAGAAATATAAGTTACATTATTGTAACTCAAATCCGTAAGTGTAGTAAACAAAAGTAGATACGAAATTTTTATTTTAGTTATACAAAATACAATATTATGTCGTACTTACAAACAAAAAAAAAACATTGAAGAAATGAAATAGTCACTCAACACTTGGAAAGCTTCTTTTTCGCGACATTCTTGAATGTTTTTTTAAACAGTCCCTTTTTAAACTCCAGCAGTAATCTGCCATCATGTGCATGTCCCATCTTCCTTGGTAGCGGTTCTCCATAACTTTAATATCTTGGTGAAATCTTTCACCTTGTTCCTCACTCATGTCTCCTAAATTTTCTGGAAAACGGTCTAAGTGGTTGTGTAAATAGTGTATTTTAATACTCATATTGCACCCTAAGGATTTGAAACTATTAAGCATCTTGTTAACCATTTCAACATAGTTTTGAGCTTTATGTTTGCCTAGAAAATTTTCTACAACTGCAACAAATGATGTCCAAGCTTCTCGTTCAACTTGATTCATTGAATTTATGAAGGCAGGATCCTTAATTAATTGTCTTATTTGTGGGCCGTCAAATATCCCTGCTTTGAGTTTTTCTGTGCTCAACTGATGCATTTTTACCTCTATATATGCAAAACAAGACCCATTCTTATCAAGAGCCTTTACAAATTGCTTCATTAAGCCCAACTTTATATATAACGGAGGAAGTATGATTTTTTCTCTTTCAACCAAAGCGTCGTTAATGACATTCTTTTCCCCAACGTCCATATTTTCTCTCTGAGGCCAATCTTTTCTATCCCAGTGGTGTGTTTTGTCCCTACTATCCCAGAGGCACAAGAAACACGGATATTTCGTGTAACCACTTTGCTGCCCAAGAAGAAAGTTTACCATTTTTAAGTCTACACAAATCATCCATCGATGTTCGTAATACTTTATCTTCTGCAAGACCAAAGCTATGGTATTGTATTCTTCTTTCAGTTTCGTTGAGTGAGCTAGTGGTATTGAACCATATTTATTCCCATTATGTAGAAGGACACATTTTAAACTTCGCTTTGAACTGTCAATAAATAGGCGCCAATCATCTGGAATATATTCAGAAAGTCCCATTTCTTTCATGAGTCCCCTAATTTCGTGACAAAATACAAGATTGTCTTCTTGAGAAAAGAATGGTAGCAGATCTTTTTCTCTTGTACGGTAAAAGGTAATTTTGGTTCCTTGTTCCAGTAAATTTTTCTCGTTCAACCTAGAAGCCAGTACTTCAGAAGCTTTTTTTCGATAAATTGAGATCCCTGGTGAGATCATTTAATTCATTTTGATTGAAGCGTTGAGGAACTGATGACGTCCCCTCATAGTCACTGTTAGTTTCATTAGCATCAGAACTTTTATTAGCATCAGAAGAGCAATCAGAGGGAAAATATTCGTCATCAGAGATATGTGGTAGCTGATGAAATGTTGGAATCGGTATTTCATCTGAGTGCGGGATAGGGCGTATTGCCGAGTCTAAATTGGGATAAGTCCACTTACTGCGGTTATTTCGATTGATTCCATTAGTATTTACGAAACAGAAATACCAATCATTGAAGTGGTTTTTTGGTTCTCTCCAAACCATTGGTACGCCGAATTTTAGACATTTTCTTTTCCCGGTAGTCCACTGCCGTAAATGCTCTGTACAAGTTTTACATACGAGATGCGGGGCCCACGTTTTGTCCTGATCACCAAGCTTAACTCCAAAGTATCCAAGATACGCTCGCTTTACAAAGTCAGTAATAGTTTGTCTGTTTTGTTGAAACATGTATTCTCCGCATATATAGCAAAACACATCAGGTTGATTTACACAACTTCTTCTTGAACTGGAACCTGAACTCATTTTATTTCTGTTCAATAACACAAAAACACTCTTTTCTTAACATAAAATAACACGCCGAATTCGATCTACTCTCATTAGTAAGAACGCACAAACTGACGAGACTTACCCGAGTTAGGTGATTAAAAGGGTCAGTTCAAGTACCTGATAGACAATGGTTCCACTATTTATAGATTTACCTGGAATTTACTCAATTACAGACTGACAATAAAACCATTGTACCTACATTAATGAATATATAATAATTTTAGAACTCTCATAAATGAATATACTGAATAAAAACCACATTGGTAGATAAGTTGATGTATGTAAAAAAGTAGAGCTGATAGAGAAAAACGGATCGCATGTATAGATTTAGCGTCCCAAATATAGTTAAAATCAGCTCTAAAATCCCAGGCACCAAAACAAAAATATTTTTTTGTTGCCCTGTGTTATTAAAGGTAATGCACTCGTGATAATTTTCGTTCAATCTACATCCCTTGGAGAATATTCCAGAATTTTTTCGAAATTTTTTGATAAGTACTTTTCGAGATAAGGCCCGGGACAGCGATTTTTCGCGAATTTTTAAAAATAATACAAAGAAAAGTGCGCGCAAGTATAATATTATATATATATATATATATATATATATATATATATATATATATATATATATTTTTTACTCGTGTTTTCACAAGCTTTCATTTGACACCACACTCGACGACCTAGTAAAAAAAATTTTTTTTTCACTTCCGACTTCACCCCAAAAACTAACCCCTTAAGTCAAAATTTAATTCTTAAAACTACATGGCTCTGATGAGGCCATCAATTCCTATATTATTACCAAATTCCACCTTTCTACGTCAAATAGTTTCGGAGAAAATCGGGTGTGACAGACAGACAGACACCGAAGTGATCTTATAAGTGTTCCGTACGGAACACTAAAAAGGTCCGAAAGCTGTGGATTCGCCAAGTTACAGTATCCACTCTATGGGCTGGATTTAGAGCTCTGCGAGTTGTTTTATATAAACTTTTGAAGAAACATCTCCGAGGCCGAAAATTTTCTTCAGACGATAAGTTGAAAGCCACCGTAGCGTCGTTTTTTGAATTTTTTTTTTGGATGAAATGAAATAACTCGAGAAACGCTGCGTGTTATGTAGAAAATATTTTTTTTCTTTATATGAGGGCTACCTTTTAAGGTTTTACAAAAATAATGACAGAAAAGAAAAACTTTGGTACATCGTTTTATTGTTTCTGAAAATATTTACCTTTAAGATTTATTTATTAATTTTATGGGTCTAGCACACTAGCTGCGGGGAAGTCCCTAAAGCTCTACAAGAGCAACACGTGTGCGGAGAAAGCGATTCACGTTGTTCTTGAATCGCTGTAAATTGTACTCGGTGGGAAACACAGTCCTGGGCAAATTATTCCAAAGGGACGATGTTCTCCGTATAAAAGACTGCTTGAAAAGCGTTGTACGAGGAGTAACAAGCTGAACCTCATATGGATGTGAAGTATTAGTGCGACGTGTACTTCTAACATGCACCGCTCTGGGAGGAACTAAGCGTGCCACATCCTTCGAACACTTTCCATGAAAATACTTGTAGAATAGGCTCAAGTCGCCAACCGTTCTTCGATGTTCCAGCGAATCAAGGCCGCCAGTCAGTTCCGGGTCTCCAATCAGACGAACAACTCTCCTCTGAATAGAATCCAATAAATGCAGTGTATGTTTGGGAGCGGAGCCCCAAACATGGGAGCAGTATTCCATAGTTGGTCGAATATGAGCTTTGTAAAGAATTAACAGTTGTGGAGTGTAAAGCTTTCTGGTTCGAAATAACATTCCCAACTTTTGAGAAACTCTCCTTGCTATGCCTGCAACATGCTCGTGTCAGGACATATTTGCTCCCAAATTAACGCCCAACAAATTGAGTGACGATGTTAGAGGAATGGAGTACCCTGCCATAACTATGTTGGGTTCAGCAACGTTAACTTTTTTAGAAAAAACTGCCGCCTGGGTTTTTGTAGCGTTAAATTCCACTTGGTTACTGTCACCCCAAGATGGAATTTTTTCCAGGTCTTTGTTAAGAGAGAGAGAGAATAATAAACATACGTTCTCTATTTACCACAAACCATCGCATACTGACACAACAATACATAATAAATCATGTCACCCAATCCAACACAAACTAGCTGCCTTTCATAGCATGATCCATAGACTACTATCTATTCCATATTCCATTAAATGAAAAAGATTTTCTTTAACGGTATGGTTTTAAATACTTCTAAATGCTTCTCTATGTCTTTCTCGAGATCGCGCAATTCATTGTTTTTTGATTACAGCATAAATGGGACTTCCCTCGTGTCCGTGGTTAATGTTAAGGATCTGGGGGTTAAGTTTGATTCGGCACTGAGTTTTATTCCTCATATAACCGAGGTAACGTTTAGGTCTCTGAGGATGCTTGGGTTCATTAGGCGTTGCTCATCAGAATTTTTATCCATTACCTCTATAAAAATGCTGTACTGCTTGTTGGTTAGGCCTCTCTTTGAATATTGCTCATGTGTGTGGAACCCACCTTTTGCTTGCCATGCTAGGAGCTGGGAGCTTGTTCAGAGTAAATTTCTACGTCATATTAATGTTAAATTCTTTAACAATGATTCTTTTAGTTATTCAAAACTGACATCTGTATTAAACTTGAATACTCTGTCTAACCGGAGAGTTCAGCGTGATCTTGTAATGTTCTTTAAAATTTTAAATTCCATTGTAAATTGTCCAGAACTTTTATCTCAGATTAATTTGTATGCACCCTCTAGACATACTAGATCTACGTTGTCCTTCTTCAAACCTTATCATAAGACAACCTACGGAGCTAATACCTTCATAACAAGATCTATGGGCATTGTACACAACTGCCCATCACTGGAATTGTTCTCCAGCTCCTTGTCACTTTTTAAGAGGCAGATCCGGGTTCTTTTCTGAATTTCTTAGTTTTAGCCTTTAGTTTTAAGTAGTTTTAAGTGTCATTTATATTGTAAACTTTTGTATTTTGTCTTTATTAGTTAATGGGTCTGTCCCGTAAATAAATAAATAAATAAATAAACATAATAAAATTTCATTAAACAACGGATATACGAGGCTGGTTTGAAAAGTCCGTGCAAAAATAAAAACTACTTATGTGTTTGAGGTAAACCTTTTTTATTTTTCGACATAGTCTCCTTTTAGGCTTATACACTTCGTCCAACGATGTTCTAGTTTGTTGATCCCTTCCGAATAATAGGATTTGTCCAAGTCTGCAAAATATCCATTAGTGTCTGCAATCACCTCCTCGTTTGAATAAAATCTTTGTCCCGCCAGCCATTTCTTCAAATTGGGGAACAAATAGTAGTCCGAGGGAGCCAAGTGTGGAGAATAGGGGGGATGTGAAACGAGTTGGAATCCTATTTCCATTAATTTTGCGACCACAACTGCTGAGGTGTGTGCTGGTGCGTTGTCGTGATGGAAAAGGACTTTCTAGTGGGCCAATCGCGGGCGTTTTTCTTGCAGCTCGGTTTTCAAACGGTCTAATAACGATGAATAATATTCACCTGTAGTAGTTTTACCCTTTGCCAGATAGTCGATGAGGATTATCCCTTGCGAATCCCAAAAGACAGTCGCCATAACCTTTCCGGTCGAAGGAACGGTCTTCGCGTTTTTTGGTGCAGATTCCCCCTTGGTAACCCATTGTTTAGATTGTTGTTTGGTCTCAGGAGTATAGTAATGTATCCATGTTTCATCCACAGTGACGAAACGACGCTTAAAGTCCTCCGGATTCTTCTGGAACAGCTGCAAACCATCCTTGCAACACTTCACACGATTCCGTTTTTGATCAAGCGTGAGCAATCGCGGCACCCATCTTGCGGATAGCTTTCTCATGTCCAAATGTTTATGCAAAATATTATGTACCCGTTCAGTCGAGATGCCCACAGCACTAGCAATCTCACGCACCGTAACTCTTCTGTCATTCATCACCATATCATGGATTTGATCGATGATTTCTGGAGTCGTAACCTCCACAGGCCGTCCAGAACGTTCAGCGTCACTTTTGCCCATATGGCCAGTCCGAAAATTTTGAAACCACTTATAAACTGTTCTAATCGAAGGTGCAGAGTCACCATAATGTTTATCAAGCTTCTCTTTAGTCTCCTGAGGCATAAAGTAATGTTTAATCACCACACGAAATTCTTTTTCGTCCATTTCTTGAAAATCACTCGACTTCCTTGATTCACACGATTGCCAAACACAAAGAAATAGACCAATATGGCTGAAACTTGGTGTGCGTTCATTCAAGAGATGCTACTAACTAAACATGACCTCGATACGCGCCGGTGGTGCCATCTCTCGGACTTTGCACGGACTTTTCAAACCAGTAAACAAAATTTTAAAAAAGAAAACATATAAAAAAGCCTTAGAACTAATTTTTCCTAGGCAAAAAATGAATCAAGAACGCTATAGTGTTATTACATACATAGGTGAAACTAGCAATAAAATTAGAAATGTCTTAACAAAAAAACTAAATATTAATGTAGCATTTAAAACAAATAATACCCTAAGCAAATATATAAAAAATAACCGGTCAAGTGCAAGTTGAACTTGCACAATTAGTGTTCCGTACGTTGATTGCTTTTAAAATAATAAATGTTTGTAACCCCAAATGAGTTTTCAACAAAGTTTATTTCCAATCTTTACTGAAAATTGATGACCTTGAAATTTCTGTTTTTTTTTTTTATATACCAGATAAATTATTACAGGTAATGCACTCGTGATAATTTTCGTTCAATCTACACCCCGTGGAGAATATTCCAGAATTTTTTCAAAATTTTTTGATAAGTACTTTTCGAGATAAGGCGGGTGGACAGCGATTTTTCGCGATTTTTTAAAAATAATACAAAGAAAAGTGGGCGCAAGTATTATATTATAAAGGGTGATTCATTTAGAGGTACTTTTTGTGATGGGGATTTAATTGCAGATTGCGCATGCGTCGTGTCAACTGAAGTGGCATTCCTGTTCAGTAGTGTTTGACAATTCATAATGGAAAGACTTAGCCCGGCACAGCGTCTACAAATTGTTCAACTTTATTACGAAAATGGGCGTTCTACGAGGAATGTGTATCGGGCGCTTAGAGCAACTTATGGTCCACATAATCGGCCTACCGAACGCACAATTCGCTCTACCATCAATAAGTTTGAGACCCAATTTTCATTATTGGATAATGCTCGACCAAATAGACCACATCCAGCACGTAGTGAAGAAAATATAGGGGCGGTAGGAGAGTGTACGCGAAGACCGTGAAGTGTCGATTCGTCGCCGTTCTCAACAGCTTGGCCTGTCATATTCAACAACTTGGCGTATTTTACGTAAGGATCTTTCTTTAAAAGCATACAAAATTCAACTAGTGCAACAACCGAAGCCGACCGACCTTCCGAATCATTTCCGTTTTAGTCGTTGGGCTCTTGACAAGCTTGCAGAAGATCCACTGTTTTCGAGAAAAATTTTGTTCACCGAGGAGGCCCATTTTTGGCTTAATGGGTTCGTGAATAAACAAAATGCCCGTATTTGGGGTGATGAACAACCTGAAGAGGTTCAAGAGCTGCCATTAAATCCAGAAAAAATAACTGTTTGGTGTGGTTTATGGGCCGGTGAAATAATCGGTCCATATTTCTTCAAAACAGAGGCCGGCCGGAATGTTACTGTGAATGGTGACAGTTATCGCGCCATGATAACAGACTATTTGATGCCAGAAATTGAAGCCCATGGTCTCGACGAAATTTGGTTCCAACAAGATGGCGCCACTTGCCATACAGCCCGTGAAACCATGGCTTTACTGCGAGAGCAATTCGGCGAACAGATCATTTCACGCTTTGGACCAGTGAATTGGCCGGCTAGATCATGTGACATCACACCTCTTGACTTTTTCCTTTGGGGCTATGTAAAGTCCAAAGTCTACATGGATAAGCCAGCTACAATTGAGGCATTGGAGGCCAATATTACTCGAGTCATTGGCCAAATACCACTCGAAATACTCACACGCGTCATTGAAAATTGGAACTTCAGAATGGACGTTGTTAACCGTAGTCGCGGACAACATTTGAAAGAAATTATCTTTAAGAAATAATTGTAAAGAATGGTTCTTTTATATGATAATAAAGATTATAAAATAAAATTATTTTTATTCATTTTTTTTATTTAAAAAAAGTACCTCTAAATGAATCACCCTTTATATATATATTTTTTACTCGTGTTTTCACAAGCTTTCATTTGACACCACACTCTATTACCTAGTAAAAAATTTTTTTTTTCACTTCCGATTTCACCCTCCAAAACTAACCCCTTTAGTCAAAATTTAACTTTCAAAACTACATGGCTCTGATGAGGCCATCAATTCCTATATTATTACCAAATTTCAACTTTCTATGACAAATAGTTTTGGAGAAAATCGGGTGTGACAGACGGACAGACAGACACCGAAGTGATCTTATAAGTGTTCCGTACGGAACACTAAAAATAATAAATCAAAAACAGACAAAGAACAAAAATCAGGTGTTTATAAACTTAATTGTGAAAATTGCGATTGTACTTATATTGGTCAAACAGGAAGAAATTTTAAAAAAAAGAATAAAAGAACATTTTACTTCTTTTATAACTAGCAAGTCAGACTCAAATTACGCTAATCATTTAATAGAATCGGAACATCAGTTTAATAAAAACTTTGACATTTTACATGTTGAAAATAAAGGGTATAAATTAAATTTGCTTGAATTTCTGGAAATCAATAAACTTAAAAATACTAATTATTTGTTAAACGACCAATTGGAAATAAATAATTCACCTCTTTTAAACATATTTCAAAAATACCGTACTTAATTAATTTGTTACCTATAATATAAAGTCTTTATAATAGTATAATTGTAATTTGTACATTATTGTATTTTACCTGTAGGGATCTTATATACGAGGCTGGTTTGAAAAGTCCGTGCAAAAATAAAAACTACTTATGTGTTTGGGGTAAACCTTTTTATTTTTCGACATAGTCTCCTTTTAGGCTTATACACTTCGTCCAACGATGTTCTAGTTTGTTGATCCCTTCCGAATAATAGGATTTGTCCAAGTCTGCAAAATATCCATTAGTGTCTGCAATCACCTCCTCGTTTGAATAAAATCTTTGTCCCGCCAGCCATTTCTTCAAATTGGGGAACAAATAGTAGTCCGAGGGAGCCAAGTCTGGAGAATAGGGGGGATGTGAAACGAGTTGGAATCCTGTTTCCATTAATTTTGCGACCACAACTGCTGAGGTGTGTGATGGTGCGGTGTCGTGATGGAAAAGGACTTTCTTGTGGGCCAATCGCGGGCGTTTTTCTTCCAGCTCGGTTTTCAAACGGTCCAATAACGATGAATAATAATCACCTGTAATAGTTTTACCCTTTCCGGCCGAAGAAACGGTCTTCGCCTTTTTTGGTGCAGATTCCCCCTTGGTAACCCATGGTTTAGATTGTTGTTTGGTCTCAGGAGTATAGTAATGTATCCATGTTTCCTCCACAGTGATGAAACGACGCTTAAAGTCCTCCGGATTCTTCTGGAACAGCTGCAAACCATCCTTGCAACACTTCACACGATTCCGTTTTTGGTCTAGCGTGAGCAATCGCGGCACCCATCTTGCGGATAGCTTTTTCATGTCCAAATGTTTATGCAAAATATTATGTACCCGTTCAGTCGAGATGCCCACAGCACTAGCAATCTCACGCACCTTAACTCTTCTGTCATCCATCACCATATCATGGATTTGATCAATGATTTCTGGAGTCGTAACCTCCACAGGCCGTCCAAAACGTTCAGCGTCACTTGTGCCCATATGGCCAGTCCGAAAATTTTGAAACCACTTATAAACTGTTCTAGTCGAAGGTGCAGAGTCACCATAATGTTTATCAAGCTTCTCTTTAGTCTCCTGAGGCGTTTTGCCTTTCATAAAGTAATGTTTAATCACCACACGAAATTCTTTTTCGTCCATTTCTTGAAAATCACTCGACTTCCTTGATTCACACGAATGCCAAACACAAAGAAATAGATCAATATGGCTGAAACTTCGTGTGCGTTCATTCAAGAGATGCTACTAACTAAATATGACCTCGATACGCGCCGGTGGTGCCATCTCTCGGACTTTGCACGGACTTTTCAAACCAGCCGCGTATATAACAAATTTTCCATCTTGTTCTTTTAATCTTGATAAAGCTACAGTGATAGCGAAACATGTTGAGATATTAAAATAAATGTGGAGTTTACCAGTAAACGAAAAAAAAATTGTTTCACTTAACTTAAGTGATTTTTTAAGTTATTTAGGTAGCTAGCTTTATACACGTAATTTCTCGAATTGTTTTATTTCACCTAAAAAAACCTTCTTGTTTGCGCCTCAAAAAACTTATGTTTTTCGGCTTCTGAGGTATTTTTTCAGATGTTTGAACCAAAAGAAGTAGCGGGGCGCTAAATCAGGATTTCAGGATAGATGTAGTAACTCGGTGAATCTACACTTCCGCCGGTGTGCCCCAGGCTCCATACTGTCTCCTACTCTCTTTCTCATTCACATTAATGATCCGCTGGAAAGGATCACGAACCCAATTTACAACTTTGCAGATGATAGTACGCTAATTTCTTCAGCTACTTCAACGTAACAAAGACCTAGAAGAAATTCTATCTATTTAGCTAGATAACTTGAAAAAACACTCGTATTTTATAGGGAATTATTAGGTAAATTTATCATTTTTTTTATTGCAGTTTTATTTCCTGGTTTGAATATACCCCCGAAGATGACGATCATTTTCGCTGCAACCACTGTTTAATTGTTATGCAGGGGCAGAAGGAAACAGAACAGCACATACTCGAGAATCATAGGCGGTTGAAAATAAATCAATGTCCCTACTGTCCGCATCAAAGTAAACATCATTTACGAACTCATATTAAGTGTGTCCATAACGACGAGAAAGATTACAGGTAATTAAGGGCCGAATGGAAATATGCAACGGTATACTAACTGGACAGGAAATCTATTTAATGGAAAAATTATTTGTGAAATAAGCTGATATAGTTAAACTAATCGCGACTGCACGTGTACACGAGGTTATAGTGTGTTTTCACATCGGTTACATAAAACAGCATTCTAAGCAAAATAGGGCCGTATATTAATAACTTTAAGATAACCTCGATGGTTCTGCTGTCCAAGAAGGTAAATAAACAGTGACTTAATTATAATGTAATGTGATGTAAAGAAGCCAGCCTGCTTAAAAGCAATTAATAATCTACTTCTTATGTTACATCATTCGGTTATCCGCAGATTCTTACAATTCTCTCATCATATGTGTAAAGAGACTTGTGATATATATATATATATATATATATATATATATATATATATATATATATATATATATATATATATATATATACATATACATATATATATATATATATATATATATATACATATATATATATATACATATATATATATATATATATATATATATATATATATATATATATATATATACGAGGCTGGTTTACTTATGTGTTTGGGGTAAACCTTTTTTATTTTTCGACATAGTCTCCTTTTAGGTTTATACACTTCGTCCAACGATGTTCTAGTTTGTTGATCCCTTCCGAATAATAGGATTTGTCCAAGTCTGCAAAATATCCATTAGTGTCTGCAATCACCTCATTTGAATAAAATCTTTGTCCCGCCAGCCATTTCTTCAAATTGGGGAACAAATAGTAGTCCGAGGGAGCCAAGTCTGGAGAATGTGGGGGATGTAAAACGAATTGGAATCCTATTTCCATTAATTTTTGCGACCACAACTGCTGAGGTGTGTCCTGGTGCGTTGTCGTGATGGAAAAGGACTTTCTTGTGGGCCAATCGCGGGCGTTTTTCTTGCAGCTAGGTTTTCAAACAGTCCAATAACGATGAATAATATTCACCTGTAATAGTTTTACCCTTTTCCAGATAGTCGATGAGGATTATCCCTTGCGAATCCCAATAGACAGTCGCCATAATCTTTCCGGCCGAAGGAACGGTCTTCGCCTTTTTTGGTTCAGATTCCCCCTTGGTAACCCATTGTTTAGATTGTTTTTTGGTCTCAGGAGTATAGTAATGTATCCATGTTTCATCCACAGTGACGAAACGACGCTTAAAGTCCTCCGGATTCTTCTGGAACAGCTGCAAACCATCCTTGCAACACTTCACACGATTCCGTTTTTGGTCAAGCGTGAGCAATCGCGGCACCCATCTTGCGGATAGCTTTCTCATGTCCAAATGTTTATGAAAAATATTATGTACCCGTTCAGTCGAGATGCCCACAGCACTAGCAATCTCACGCACCTTAACTCTTCTGTCATCCATCACCATATCATGGATTTTGATCAATGATTTCTGGAGTCGTAACCTCCACAGGCCGTCCAGAACGTTCAGCGTCACTTGTGCCCATATGGCCAGTCCGAAAATTTTGAAACCACTTATAAACTGTTCTAATCGAAGGTGCAGAGTCACCATAATGTTTATCAAGCTTCTCTTTAGTCTCCTGAGGCGTTTTGCCTTTCTTAAAGTAATGTTTAATCACCACACGAAATTCTTTTTCGTTCATTTCTTGAAAATCACTCGTCTTCCTTGATTCATACGAATGCCAAACACAAAGAAATAGACCAATATGGCTGAAACTTGGTGTGCGTTCATTCAAGAGATGCTACTAACTAAACATGACCTCGATGCACGCCGGTGGTGCCATCTCTCGGACTTTGCACGGACTTTTCAAACCAGCCTCGTATACAGTGGACACTGTTTATAGTGAAACTCTATATAGTGAAAAACTCTTTATAGTGCAATTTTTTCAAGACCTAGAATATTTTAATGAAATTTCATGTAAAAAGCCCTGCATATAGTGAATCTGTAAAATAGTAACACTCTATATAATAAAATTTTTACCGGAATTTTATGTATAAATTTTTATGCATTTATTGAAATCTTGGCCATTTCGGGTTTCCCATTTTTTATCTAACATTAGCACGAATTCCATTTTTTATGACGCATTCTTTTGAAAAGATTCTTAACGCGTTTATAACGCCTGGTGGTTGGCAATAAATCAGGTAGATTTCTGTGAGAAACCCGGGGAATAACCCATTTTATAGAAACTCGGTGTAAAACCCATTTTATAGTCGAGGCCTAGTAATTCGCAAATTCAGGTTCAGTTTCTTTTTGTTTAAGAATCAAGTAAGATGTCCAAGCGAGTGTGTTTAAGTTTAGCTGAGAAAATTAAAGTTTTGGAGGAAGTTGATAAAGGCTGCAAAAAAATTGATGTGTGCTGCAAAATTTGGTGTTTCTCCAAGTTGCGTCTCTCTGATAATAAAAAAGTCGCGACAGTATCATCAAGAAATCTAGTGTTCCAAGCAGTCGAAAACGAGTACGGGTGAGTACTTACGAGGATGTAAATGAAGCAGTTTTACGATGGTTTCAAGTGGCCCGTACAGATCAAAATGTACCAATATCGGGAAATTTAATAAAGTAAAAGGCTCTACAATTTGCTAAAGAATTTAACTGCGTTAATTTTCAAGCTAGTGAAGGGTGGTTGAGTGCCTGGAAGACTCGCAATTCAATTGTTTTCAAGACGGTGTCTGGCGAGAGTGCAAGAGTTAGTCAGGAGGACTGTGACATTTGGACTGAAACTGTTTTAAAAAGTGCATTGAAAAAGTACGAGCCAAAAAATGTTTTCAATTGTGATGAAACCGGTTTGTTTTTTAAATGTTTGCCAAATAAAACTTTTGCTTTTAAAAGTGATAAATGTTTTGGTGTTAAAACAAGTAAAAAAAGGGTGACACTTATGGTTGGAGCAAACATGGATGGCTTAGAAAAACTGAAATTACTGCTCATAGGTAAAAGCAAAAATCCCCGTTGTTTAAAAGTCGTTAAATCTCTGGAGTTAGATTACGCCAATAATAAAAAGGCATGGATGACTTCTGAGATTTTCGAAAGATGGATCAAAGAACTGGACACGAAAATGAAAAGCCAAAAGCGAAAGATAGTGATGTTTATAGACAATTGTCCTGCACATCCAGTTATTGTAAGTAAAAAATTAAGGAATATTGAATTGATCTTTTTTCCACCAAACATGACCTCCAAATTGCAACCTATGGACCAGGGTATTATAAAAAACATAAAACATCATTACCAAAACAGAATTGTTCACAAAATTGTTAATGCGATTGATAACAACCTTCCAGTCCAAAAAATTGATTACCCTAAAAGAGTGTATAACCGAAGTCGCTAAAGTATGGAGTGAAAACGTTTCTCAGAAAACTATCAAAAACTGCTTTTCTAAAGCAGGTTTTACTGAAAAAATTGACGAATGGGAAGAAGAAGACGAAATGGATCTCGCTACCTTAAAAAGGCAATGGGGTATTCTACAAAAAAACTGCTGCCGTCGACGCAGATTTTTTATTTGAAGATTTCTTAGAAATCGACAATGATGTTGGCACGACAGATCTCCCAACTGACCAAGACATAATTGACGATATAAAAAGTATAGAAGATCATGCAGAAGAAACTGAAACCGGGGATTGTCCTGCTAAATTTAGTGAAAATGAAATAAGAAATGCATTTGACATTGTGCGAACTACTCTCAGGGGCCAAGAAAGTATACCTGATCAAATCTTTATGCATTTGAATAAATGCGAGAATTTTGTTGAGCAACAATTATTTTTCAAAAGTAATGTTCAAAAGAAAATAACTGATTATTTTTCCTAGTACGTATGTACGTAGTATGTACATATGTATTAACAGATTTTGTATTATTCTTTTTATTTCGTATGTAGTACATACATACATAAAGTCCGTACGTTATATCTTTACATGTGCGTCATAGTTTTCAGGCAATATCCCAGACGACTATTATATTTTTTGTCTCTTGTTACCAATACCTACGATTTATTGGTGAAAAGAGACAAATAATATAATAGTCGTCTGTTATATGGCCTGAAAACTATGACGCACGGGTAAAGATATAACGTACGGACTTTAAGTATGTATTTAGCCCTGTACATGCTATGTACTATTTAAACTTTCAAATGTTTAATAAAACCTTTTCTAATAATTCAATTTTGCATTTTTTTTGTTGCTTGTACCTTATAAAATACAAGTATGTAAATGATTACCAATATAAAATACATACATAGCAATATATACGGATTTTTTCGTTATATAGTGAAAAACTTTCTATAGTGAAATTTCGGTCAACATTTTGGTCTTTCACTATATAGAGTGTCGACTGTATATAACTACGGAACATTTTATTTAGAAGTTACGTCATTGTTATAAAAATGTAAAGAAAATTAATGTCAAAAAGTCTTCGTAAACTCAAGAACTGCATTGAAAAAAAAAATTTATAATCAGCTGCAGTTTATGAAGCTGTCTGTTGCTCGCTAAACTGAAAACAAATGAATAATTTTCGGCCATATTTTATAATCTGTCACTTGTATATATATATATATATATATATATATATATATATATATATATATATATATATATATATATATATATGGCGCATTGGTGAAGCAACCAAGGCGAATCGAAAAAATCCGCTCTTGGTAGTTCCCAAAAGTGTTCTCTGTATTTGCTAGACTATCCCAAGACGTGTTTCGCCGTATCACGGCTCATCAGCTGGGCTAGGCTCAGCAAACGCACAGAACACCATTTTAGACCTTATCCGGGTACTGACGGAAAACTATGACAAAGAAGATATGTGTATATGTATATATGTATATGAGCCCATGACTGCAAAAGTGCTGAAAGTTACAAAAATCCAAAGAGCAAAATATGCAAGTTGAATTACTGTCTGGCTGTCCCTACCAAAGATAAACGTCTTTTGCTATCTGAGCTGTTTGTGTTACCTTCAGGCTAAGTTATTTACGAAACCTCGGCCGCGAAATACATCGATACATAATATTTATTGAGCTTACATTGGACTTAACATTATTCTTGTAATAAGCGCCTATGCCTAATACCCAGTTTAATGGTGACGTGCGTCATTCTTCCATGGGGTTGCTCGCAAAATAAAAATAGAAAAAACTTTTAAAAAGTGTTACCAAAAAAAAAAATTGCTAGAAAAATGTTTATACAAGGTCAAATTGAGCTAGCGGGCCATTATCTTCATCATCTCTAGACGTTTTTAGTGTTTCGTACGGAATACTTATAAGATCACTTCGGTATCTGTCTGTTTGTCTGTCTGTCACACACGATTTTCTCCGAAACTATATGACATAGAAAGTTAAAATTTGGCACTAATGTAGAAATTGATGGTTTCATCAGAGCCGTGCAGTTTTGAAAGTTAAATTTTGACTTAAGGGGGATGAAATCGGAAGTCCGACTTGCACTTGGCCTGTTATTAAATTTCTATAAAACGTATGGTGTATCGGGGGAATGTAGAGCAACAGGTCCAGCATGTCTCTCTTTTTGACAAAAACACTTAGATAAATTATTACAGTGTTATTTGTTTGGAGTTAATAGCAGAATTCATGTTGGGATGTGCGTTTCCCGCCATTTATTTATATTTTTCAAAAAAATCACCACTTTTGCAGCCATGGGCTCATACATGTATACATTGTTGTCGAAAAAGTATTGAGGTTTTTTTTTCGTTAGATAGTTTCGAGTCACATATACCAGGTAATATAAGTCGCCTCCGGCCATATTTAGTTTCAGTTGCAAGCTGAAATTTGAGAGTAGTAGACGTGCAAGAACTGTTAGAATTCGTTTATTCATATTTAATGTAGAGCGTCTTGAAGTTGAGCGAAATTTCTGCAGAAGTTCGCTTCATTTTACGGCACAAATGCTACGCAAGCCCACGAAGAAATTTGTGCCGTTTATATTCACGATTTGTTATCAAAAGCAACAGCCAAAAGATGGTTCAGTAGCTTTTGTTCTGGAAATTTCGATGCCAAAGAGGAGCGACGAGCTCGCGCAGGTCGATCAGTAACAGAAAAAGTTGATACAATTTTGGAAATAGTTGAGCAAGATCGGCATGATGGTAGCCACGCCATCGCCAAGGAACTAAACGTCTATCGCCAAACAGTTTTAAATCATTTGGAGAAAGCTGGCTACAAAAAGAAACTCGATATTTGGGTGCTACGTGATTTGACGCTAAAAAATTTATATATAAGTACCTGGCCTCAGCCCAAGATGGCACTAATACTATTTTAAAAGTTAGCTTTTTGATGAAGAACGTCCAGGTCGTCCAAATCATGTCACCACCTCAGAAATGATTGAAAAAATCCATAATATAGTGATAAATGATCGGAGGATGAAAATGCGTGAGATTGTTGAGACTGTAGGCATCGCAATTGAACTGGCACAGAACGTTTTAACAAGGCGCTTGGATATGAGAAAGCTTTCCGCAAGGTGGATGCCGCGATTGCTCATAATTGACAATTATCACGCACGTGTGTCAACTTGAAAAGAATGTTTCGCGATGTTAAAGCTCAATTGGAATGATTTTTGGCGTCGATTCATAACTGTCCACCAAATGTGGATTCATCACGGCACACCAGAGATCAAAGAACAGTCCAAACAGTGGGTTTTTCTGGGCGAACCGACGCAAAAGAAGTCATGGCCACAGAGTTTTGGGATGCACGCGGCATAATCCACGTCGATTGCCTTAAAAAGTCTGAATTTTGACTTTATTTATTTATTCATTCCTTTATTGCCATCAAGATTACATAACGTAAAAAAGCAACGTCACAAAAAAGTAGAACATGTGCATATAGCCAACAAAATATAATAATTGGGCCAAAACTGGGAGCCTCGGGTAAAAAAAGACCCGTGTCTCCCAGTTTTGCCCCAAGCAATGCATTTTTTTTTTATGAGGCCCCAAAGATTTGGGGCCTCGGTGTCATTTTTGTAAAAAACTGATCATTTTCTCAGGCTCATATCTTGCAAACCGTTCGGAATTTTGATTTACTTTCTGAGGCAAAGTTGTAGCTCTTGTCATAAAGAACAAAAATTGTGAACATATAAAATCCAAAAAAATTTCATCTTCCAGATCAAAATCGCAAAAAACTTTAAAAAAGTAGATTTTTCGGGAAAATTTTCACTTTTGCGGCTACCTAAACAGTGTTAAGAATCATTCCTAGGAAGTTCATATATTCTAGAAAGTTGTTTACTAAGATCTTAGCTACATTTTTGTAGTTGATTGTTTCCTTGAATTTTGAACGGTTTGCTAGCTATGGGCCTAAACAGGGAAAAAAAGGTAAAAAAAAATCGATTTTTTTTACAGTTTTTAGCTATTTTGATCTTGAAGATGAAGTTTTTTTACTTTAAATGTTCACAATTTTTGTTCCTTATGACAAGGGCATGACTTTCGGAAAAACTGGGAGACACGGGTCTTTTTTTTTGGTCTATTATCACGTGGTGGTGTCCGTATATGGTTATTTTTTTTCGTGTTGCACTGTGTTATTGATCAAAATCAAAAGAATAGAAACATTCTGAGAGAGCAAACCTTTTTGCTTCCCTTTTGAATCCCTCAATCCCCTCAATGTTCCTGATCTCCAATGGGAGAAGCCGATATGCCTTTAAAATATGGCCCTTTTTCAAAGAAAGAAGTAGCATGGTAGGGCGCTTGTTTCTACCTCTAGTCGTGATTGCCATATCTGGAGCATATTCATTCCTATTTGTCAAGAAAAATGATGGATTCTTCTTAACAAAGGTGACCAAAGCCATGAAGTAGAGACCCGGGACCGTAAGTAACCCCATTTCAAAGTATGGTCGACACGACGTTAGAGGATGCAAATGACACATGCATCTCACAATTCTCTTTTGTGCCCTAAAGATATCCCTAGCAAATCTTGAAGTTCCCCAGAAAGAAATCCCATAGTTTAATTGGGATTGAACATAAGCAAAATAGAAAATTGTATGCTATTTGATGATACAATATATCTAAGTCTTCTAATAAGAGCACAGCTTAGACCGAAGTTTCCCTGCATGTATTTCCCAACAAATACTTGAGTCAATATTAACCCCCAAAAATTTTATCGTCTCTATATTGGGTATTGACTTTAGTTCATGTCGTACATATAATGATTGTGTGGGTATCTTATTTTTATTAAATAATATAAGGCCCGTTTTATTCCCATTAAGACAAAGGTAATTCTTTTCACACCATTCAGCCATTCTTGCCACTATACGAGAACAGATGACTGACAGGCTAGCGATAGAAGAGCTTGACAAAATGACCGATGTGTCATCAACAAATTGACAAGCCATTCCATCCCCATCATCATCATCCACATACTGCTGCCGCAGCAGTAAATCGTTCACATATAACAAGAAAAGCAATGGACCTAGTTTCGATCCTTGTGGTACACCTCTACACATGCTGTTAGGGTCCAAGAAATAGTCCCGGAGGTTAATCCTAACATTGACTGACTGGGATCGGTTTCGTAAATATGACTCCAGAAGTCCCAGGGCCACTCCCCTCACACCATATCTCTCAAGCCTAATGAATAGCAGTGAGAAATTTATGGTATCAAAAGCCTTTGAGAGATCAAAGTACAGGCCAGCTACTTTCTCATTTCTCTCAAGTTTCATAATGATTTCTGTGAGGGCTTGATAAATAGCCATCTCCGTGGATTTTCCTGGTAAATAGCCAAATTGGTTTGGTGAGAGAATATTGCACTGTAAAAGAAAGGGCAAGAGTCTGTTGTAAATTGATCTCTCAAACACCTTTGACACCGCCAACAAAAGAGACACTGGCCTGTAGTTTGCCGGATCATGAATATCACCCTTTTTAAAAATCTGGGAAAGTTCCCAATGAAAAGCAGAAGGCTCGATACTGTTTCGACAACTATTTTGCCCTTCTCAAACTGGCACTGTTGTTGTTTTTTTCAGGTGTGAGTTGTGCGATTTCAAAACAAAACTTAAATCTAGCTTAAGACGACATATACTGAATAAACATCAAGGACTTGAGAAACGTTTCGTGTGTTCTAAATGCCCTAAAAGGTAAGTCAAAATACTTTTTCAATTATTTAGTCCACCATATTATTACTGGCTGGACGCAACAATAAATATTTAACGATATCGAGCTAGATGTCTTGTTTTTCTAGCACTGACTGTGTCCCGTGATATTTAATCTTATATAGGAATAGTTGCATCACAGTGAAGCTTCGAAGACTTTGTTAGTTGAAGTAGTTGGGGAAAATTTTTTAGGGGTGGCTAAAATAGATCTCTCTTCTCTATTTGTTAGGCGCTGAGGTTAACACAACTACTGCCACTATTACCAGTTGTAAGGGGGGGGTAGGGTTAATTCGGTCAAAAAACAGCATATTTTTATGAATTTTTATTGAACAAACAGTAAAGGTAAATGAATTGATTTTAATATGGTATTATCAGGTGACATTTCACGGATATCGTGGGCAATTTTCGTAACCAAATATCAAGATCTGAGCCGGTGGCAGCAACTCTTAATGGGCGCTTCAGCAAAAAGGTATTTTGCGGTGGACATCAGAACTTATGACTGGATCATCTAAAACAAAAAAAACCAAGAAAATTCTATTAGTTCATAAGTTTTTCTAGGTAGCCCTGTCGAGATTTTTTTTTTTTTTCAATTTTTGGCTTTTTTGTGGTACTTACAAGTCAAAATAATAATATAAACTTTACTGGTAAAAAGCTACACACGCATACTCAAAAACGTGACGACTATGAAGAGATAGAATTTAGTAAATACAACCTAGAAAGCTTAGACCAAGAAAGTACCAAAAATCTGTACAGAAGGAGACTAGATGAGAAACTACAACCCAGAGACTTTTCGACCACATCAGAGCACTACAACCACATTAAAAACTGTCTACACGAAGCAGCAAAAGAGTCACTAGGATTCAAAGAAGGAGAAAGCCGTCTAAAACCTTACTGGTGGGACTCGGATATAGAAGAAAAAATAAAAGAAAAGAACGAAGCACATAAAAGATACCTCAGCATGCGAACAGAAAACAACAAAGAAATGTATAAACAACTTCAAGCTAATGTACGTAGGATGAAAAATGAAACTTGGGAGAGACGCTGTAACAGAGTAAACACGTACATAGGAGGAGCCAAAAGTACAGAAAGTTGGAGACTTATAAAATAACTGCGCCAAAATACCAAAAAGGAAATTATATCGCCCATCACTTTAACAAATTGGGATAAATACTTCAGCTCCTTACTTACGGAAAACCGAGAACTATACAGAGATCCACCTGGGGAAATTGACGCCATAAAAGTGACCGCATCACCGATCCGTATTACAGTCAGAGAAGTAAAAGAGGTGTGCACAAAACTCAAAAACAGAAGAGTTCCGGGACCTGGAAATATACCAGCAGAATTGATAAAATATGGCACACCAAAGCTGTTTGAACATCTAACCAATTTGTTCCAAAAATGCCTCAGCACTGAGCAAATACCACAGGAATGGAAACTATCTTTTCTGACACCCCTACATAAAAAGGGCAACAAAGAGAGCTGCGATAACTATCGAGGTATTGCAGTCATGGGGACAATAAGTAGAATCTACGGAAAAGTGATAAAAGCAAGAATAGAGCGAGAATATGTGGACAGCGAGGCAGAAGAACAAGTCGGGTTCAGAGCAGGAAGATCAACCGTAGACCACCTTTTTTGTCTAACTCAGCTCATAGAAAAGATGACAGCGATGAACAAGGAGTTACATATTCTCTATGTGGACTTGAAACAAGCTTACGATAGCGTCCCACTTACAAAACTATGGGAATCATTAAAAACAACAAACATAAACACTAATTTGATCAGAGCAGTGCAAGATCTATACCAAAATGGCCATAACCGAATAAAAACCGGCAATAAAATATCAAAGGGTTTTTTCCCCAAATAAAGGTCTAAAATAGGGCTGCTGCCTATCACCGACGCTTTTCAAGATTTTTCTTGAGAAGGTGCTTCTTAGATGGAAACTCAAATGTAAAAATATGGGAATCCCGCTCAACGATACTGTTTTCTACACTCTTAGTTTTGCAGATGACCAAATAGTAGTGGCCCAGGAACAAGGAGACTTGGAATATATGACCAGGAAACATATTGCAGAATACAAAAAATGGGGTCTACAAGTAAATCTATCAAAGACAAAATATATGTGCATAGGGGGTACGCAACAGGATTTGGTGACAGAAGACGGACACAATCTTAAATCATGCAGTAGCTATAAATATTTGGGTCTAAATATAACCAACAACGGAACTCTCGATAACGCTATCAAAGAAAGGAATATTCAGGACAGGAAAGCTATCAGGTCTCTGAACAGTATTTTATGGGACCAGAAAATAAACAAAGAGAACAAACACCGAATATACAACACAATAGTTAAAAGCATTGTAACATATGGTAGTGAGGTATGGCAGTTAAAAGAAAAATCCGTTAAATCCCTAGAGGCTACAGAAATGGACTACTGGAGACGGGCAGCCGGAAGATCTAAGCTGGAAAGAATAAGGAATGAGAGAATTATGGGTGTAAAAAAGACCATAGTCGAAGAAATAAGGGTGAAACAACTTAAATGGTATGGACACGTCCAAAGAATGACACCAGAGAGGCTCTCAAAACAAATATTAGATTGGACACCTACAGGAAGAAGAAGAAGAGGTAGACCAAGAATGAGCTGGAGAGAGGGCATTGACAAAGAAATGCAAGAAAGAGGACTGGAGGAAGGCCAATGGAATGACCGCACCGAATGGAGACTGGGTATCGGAAGACGTCGGAGAACGTTGTGAAACCGATATAATAATAAAAACAAAATACCGATTTTTGACGAAAAAATCAACAATCAAGCCGTTATAAAATATACTTAAAATTAAAAAAAAACTCGACAGCGTTACCTCGCTAATTATGTGTAGAAAGAGTGCAACATTTCAAAAAATTCGGTACAGTAGATTTCGAGCGACAGTGTTACCGACTTTGAAAAAGCAAGTTGTGGGAAAATCGATTTAAAGTTTTACACTGAGAAATTTAAAAATTCATCATAAGTAAACGAGTATTTTGTTTTTACTTACATAGAGTCGTCATTGCCAGGTCCATACATTACGGAGTTGTCATCGTGGGTCTCCAGAGCACGTTGTTGCTCTTGTCTACGGCTAATCCGGCCTTGTTTGCTTTCAAGCGCAGTTTTGAGCTCAGCTCGTTTTATCCGATTTTTGTCGACTTCTTTCGCCCATCCATGAGAACTTGGCCCTGCAGTGATACCCATATCATGCATGATGGACAGCAGAGCAAAACAACCTTCATTGAATGTACATGCTACTATTTTTCCAGTAAGTTTACCTTTACCAGATAGACTTTTTCTGATTACTTTTTTTCCCGCCCCAGTTGTCGATTCTTGTGTAGTTTTATTCACTATGTTAGGGAATCGGGTACCCATTCGCTTCTGAACATGACCTATACATTCTTTTTTGTTTATCAAATAATCATCACCATAAGGTTTAGATTTCAGTACTCCAGAGTATGTTTTTGAATCGCCGATATAGTTGCGATATTTCACTTTATTATCTTTTGAACGCTCAAACATTAATTTTATTAAAATTATATAAAAACAACACCATGTTTTAATTTCCAATATATTTAAAGTCACTTGACAATTGTTTTCACCATACAATGGCTTCTTCAGAAGTAAATAAGAAAGAAAAATATTTGGTGGTTAAATAAACTATCCTTATTACCTAAGATTATCCTAATCATTTTATTATATTATTTACAGACAGAATTATTTTAAGAATGCAAATCTATGGCACTATTTCCGAGAACTAATAAAGATTAAGTAAGGGTGAATGGTTTAAGTCTACCTGTTCGTTTAATAATTGATTGGAGTTTTTCCGTTTGTTAATTTCAAGACATTCAAGCAAATTTAATTTTTTAGATTTATTTTCTACATGTAGGATTTTTAACGTATCATCAAAATTATGAGATTCGTTTATTATATGAGTTGCGTAATGTGAATTGTTCTTATTTTTTTAAATAACTATGTTTATGTTCTTTAATGCGAGTTTCAAAAGTTTTGTCCTACGTAGGTTTTAGTACAAGATCCACAATTTAATAAGTAAACTCCTGATTTAAGGAATTCTTAGATTTGGTTTTGTTATTCAAAATTATACTCCCTAAGGAATTACTGGTTTTGAATGCTATTTTATTGTTCTTTTTTATTAAATGTTTGGAAATTGTTCTAGTTATTTTCCCTGTGTATGTGAGTGTATTAAATTTTCCTTTTTTGTCATTAATTGTAGGATAAATTAGAGAGAGAACTAACTTACCGGAAAATTCTAGAATTATCTCATTTGATGTACAAAACTTATTTCCTAGCATCCCACCATATGAAGTCATAGAATTAGTAGATAAGCTCTTAATCAAGAATAACGTAAACGAAATTATTAAACGGGATATTTTAGATTTACTTACGACGTGCTTGGATCAAAACTATTTTGAATTCAACGACAACTTTTATACATCTAAAGAAGGTCTAATAATGGGTAATCCTTTAAGTCCGTTACTAGCGGAAATTTTCATGGATCATCTAGAACTAAAAATTCATCAAAACGCGATAAGCAAAAATATGGTTTACTGGTAGAGATATGTTGACGATATCATTTCCTGTTTTACGGGAACAGATAGACAACTAACAATCCTCCTTAACTTCCTAAATAATTTGCATCCTAATATTAAATTTACCATAGAATTAGAAACCAATAACTCTATAAATTTCTTAGACATATCTATATCAAAAGTGAACAATAAACACGATTCCTCAATTTTTCACAAACCTTCACATACTGA
The DNA here is from genome assembly GCA_019049505.1 of Pachyrhynchus sulphureomaculatus. Lineage (NCBI taxonomy): Eukaryota > Metazoa > Arthropoda > Insecta > Coleoptera > Curculionidae > Pachyrhynchus > Pachyrhynchus sulphureomaculatus. The sequence continues at coordinate 137,790,054 of CM032448.1, forward strand.
CACAGTCATACACAATAGCTCATCCCACCCGTATCCTCACAAAATGGCAGCTTTTAACTCTTTCATACACAGATTGTTACATATCCCTATGACTAAAACTAATTTTAACAAAGAATTCAACATAAACAAACAAATAGCAATTAATAATGGATATGACCCCAACATTATAGATAATATCTTGAATAAAAAATCCTTTAAACAAGCAATCTCTCTAATTTATCCCACAATTAATGACAAAAAAGGAAAATTTAGTACACTCACATACACAGGGAAAATAACTAGAACAATTTCCAAACATTTAATAAAAAAGAACAATAAAATAGCATTCAAAACCAGTAATTCCTTAGGGAGTATAATTTTGAATAACAAAACCAAATCTAAGAATTCCTTAAAATCAGGAGTTTACTTATTAAATTGTGGATCTTGTACTAAAACCTACGTAGGACAAGCTGGTAGATCTTTTGAAACTCGCATTAAAGAACATAAACATAGTTATTTAAAAAATAAGAACAATTCACATTACGCAACTCATATAATAAACGAATCTCATAATTTTGATGATACGTTAAAAATCCTACATGTAGAAAATAAATCTAAAAAATTAAATTTGCTTGAATGTCTTGAAATTAACAAACGGAAAAACTCCAATCAATTATTAAACGAACAGGTAGACTTAAACCATTCACCCTTACTTAATCATTATTAGTTCTCGGAAATAGTACCATAGATTTGCATTCTTAAAATAATTCTGTCTGTAAATAATATAATAAAAAATGATTAGGATAATCTTAGGTAATAAGGATAGTTTTATTTAACCACCAAATATTTTTCTTTCTTATTTACTTCTGAAGAAGCCATTGTATGGTGAAACAATTGTCAAGTGACTTTAAATATATTGGAAATTAAAACATAGTGTTGTTTTTATATAATTTTATTATGAATTTCCAACAAGTATCGGCTAACACAATCAAATATATTAATTTTATTGCTTCAACCTCCATATTTCCAGATGGACCAGTATGATTAGCTTGACATTTTCCTTCTTTCACATGAGCAGTATACCACTCTTCGTACTCGAATTTAGTTTTGATTCCCAAGTTTTACAGTCATGACAGTAGGCGCTTTTTACATAAATATCCCGAACTTTTCCGGTAGAATAACCGATCAAGGAAGACGCGCCAAATAAAGATGCGAATCCTCGTTTTTTCCAGGTGCCGTCACCTGATACGGTCAACTCCGTTGTATTTTCTACATTATTTTCTTTACACGTGGCTTCTCTCTCTTCATCCACAGCAGATGAAAAAAATGCACGCGCGGTATTTTTTATGACTGAACACATTTTTTGTAAATACGAACTGTAGGTTGTTTTTGATAAAAAATGAGCTGATAAATCCATCAGGCCGCAAAACTTTTCACATCCAGCTAATCCTAAGCCTAAGACTCGCATGGCAAAAGCGAATCGATAATTGATTTCATACACTCCAGACTGAATTCTGTTACTAGAAGGAATAAAGCAGAGGTTTTTACACTTTTCACAATTAACTTGGATGGTGAATTCAAGACCTTCACTTTTACACGACTTAAAAGAAATTTTGCCATCACACTTTACACACTTTACTAAACTCGCGATGGTTGAAAAAACTAGCATAAAAATAACTATTCTGTAATGTTTTTCCAGATCCTCTGGTATGTCCCGAGCAACTTTTGTGTTTATTTTTTTGCCAAAGCACTGTTTGTTTCGACCTCGTCTATTTTACGTTTCTGTGGAGGTAGTACTTTTTTTGATCTGTCCAATCTCGACCCACTGCTTTTACGATTTTCTGTGGTAACTTTCTTAGGCATTTTGATTATAATTAATATAAAATTAAAATAGAAATACACAGAGCACGTGTTTGGTAAAATACCTAACCTAAACTGAACTATACATTATTCACTGAATTTATTGAGGCACGTTGGAAACCGCATTGGAGGGACTCAAACTAAAAACGCTCTATCTCCGTCAGTTTTTTTTCGTATTAACTTGAAATTTTCACACAATATTCTTGAAATGTGGTACTTTCATCTCACAAATTTTGAAAAAATCGAAAAAAAAAATTTTTAAATCCCTATCCCCCCCGTAAGGCAAGAATTTAAAAGTACGAGAAATGCTTGACGAAAAGTGAGCCTAACACATGAAAACGCGTGGTAGGAAAAAAACTTCTTCATCTGACGACGTCGCACACTGAGGTATTTAAACATGCATTGTTTCAAAATTCTCTACAGGTCGCAAATTTCCTATTGTTTTTTGCTAATCCTTTTAAACTTGTGCATCCGAAACTCCACAAGTACCGGATTGTGGCCCGAACTTGCATCTGCTCCAGGGTAGGATTTTACAGATTTTTACAAATTTTTTCATATTTTGTTTAACAAGAATAAAATCTATCTGGAAAAAAACTTAACAGCTTTCTTTTTAACGCACTCCGCACATTTTTTCTTTAATTTTTCGGCTCCTTTAAAAAAGTAAGTTGGCGATTTGCCTGCAAATTACTCTTGTCGGCTATTCTTTCTGCACTCGCCATAAATTAATAACATGTCTACTTTTTCAGCCGTTGAATACGTTTTTGTTAACGAAAAATTTTTTTTGACGTAAAGTAAACAATAATAATAGTCATTTTGGTAACACGCAACAACCATATATGCATATATATGCATGACCGACATCTCTTTTTCATCCCCGTCTGTCGTCTCTCAAGTCTTTTTTCAAATTCCTACAGGTATTAGTCGCTCGGTGCTATGTCAGGACTGTCGGGTGGATGATCAATTTCTTTGAATCCAGCTTCGCGACTGGCACCTTCAAAGGTGGGGACAGGGGCTGTGTTATAGATATGGACGGCTGTGTGACATGGACGTGGGATGCAAAACTTCGAGATTTTTTAAGAAAAAAACAATTTTTTTGCCATAAATCAATTATTCTTCAGCACCCAGTTTCCCATTTGAGTTAAATCTCTTTTTCTGCAGCTACCTTTTCAATTTTGGAAAGAGGTGATACTCGCTGGGGGCTAGATCTGGCGAATACAGCGGATGAGGAAGAAATTCAAAGCCCAGTTGGTCCAATTTCACCATCGACTTTATGAAGTTGTGAGCTGCTGCATTATCTTGGTGTAACAACACTTCTTTCTTCGCAAAATGCGGCCGTTTTTTCTCGATTTCAATATCAAGATAGTGGGCCAGCATTATTTATGTGCATCCCAAAAAATACTTGCTAAAACCTTCCCAGCTCATGTCTGTGTATTGGGTGGGCGTTCATGCGGTTCCAGCCGCTTTATGGACCGCCTGTTCTCCGGCATGTAGTTGTGGATCCGTGTTTCGACCATTGTTATGAATCGACGAAAAAACTCCCGTTCTGTGTTCTCTTTCACTATGCGGTCATTCAGAATAATAGGTTGATTCTCGCCCTTGTTCCAAAAAAGAAATTTTCTTAGCACCTTTTCCTTTCTTTGTAAAGTATTTTCTTAGCCCACGATATTTCAACTTAATAAATTTTTGTTTTCACGATACATCGCGTGGCTTTACGGACAGCTACCATACTTCTATTACATATTTAATCGGGCCAGCACTCCTTATATATGTTTTAGAGGTGTGCGCACAGCATTAGATGGCATGTGAAATTTCTGCAGAAGCGGAAATATCCGAGGCTCACTTTCCGTGAGACATTCCTCGTACGTCTCAAATTGTATTATAACCAGTATTAAAATGGGAGGAACCACAGATCATATCTTGCAAAAGAACGTAGCCAATTATAAAATACTTTTATTTTCTCCTTAGATTCGGAAAATCCGACCACCTCACAAGACATGTACGTTATATACACGACCTGGAAAAAATAATATGCTTTCATTGTAGTTACGAGAGTAGATCAAAGGCAGGTTTGATTTATCATATACAGAGTAAGTCAATTCCTTTATTACTTTTCTTTCTGTTCAAGTGATCCATCTATCGGCGAAAGTGTTTTGTCGATCGTTGCCCATCCACAGTATAAGCTAGTTTCCTTTCTTTTAGCAGTTAGTCCACTCGCTTAGATTTTTAACCTCATACGGGATATCTTTAAAAGGTCAATAATGTTTAGTAGATAATTGATTTTCTGATATACGATAAGTGGTCACCACCACAATACTGACATCAAAGAATTAAACACTGAACTCAGAAACGTTTTTATATATATATATATATATATATATATATATATATATATATATATATATATATATATATATATATATATATTATATATATATATATGAGGAGCAGACTTTTCTATATGCATTTTGTCCATTTTTTCACATTTTCAACCAAAGATGCCAACGCAAACTACATACATAGAGCAACAATATTATGCCCCAAACGACGTTCTAAAATGCATTTTCTCCCATACAAATTAAATGTTAAAAATACCTCGGACTTTCTATATGCTGTATGTCCATTGGCGCTAGACGAACTAACGGAAGTTTGTCCTTGCGCCGTGGACTAATTTCGATTTGTTTGTCATTGCACTTGTTGCTGTCTGCAGTGTTTGTTTTTATGTGCGTTTATTTTTCCGTTTTTCTACGAAACAATCTCAAATAATGGATGTGACTGTGACAGGGGATCACGTAGTTGGTGATACGGACCGTGGTAGTAGAAAAAGAAAAAGAAATCTCACGTCTAAAGAGTGTAAAAAAGCAACATAAGGTAAGCCTTAATGATTTTTAGGTTAGGTTTACATTATGCTATTATTGTTTACCTAATAGGTACACTAAAGTTCTCAAGTTCTTATGTTGTCGTTAATGTTTTAATATTATTCTCTTTTAAAGGCATTCAGATCATTATCCTAATTTGGAACATTTTGTTGATTTTTCCTGTACTCACCCTAAACGAAAGGATTTCTTTTGCCATGAATTATCCCAAGACGATATAAGGACAATCAGAAATACGTTTTATAAGACAACAAAGAAAAATGTACAGGACAATAAATTGGGGCATTTTATGAATGTTGGAAAACCAGATAGAAGTCGTAACCGAAAACTAGGAGGAAAATCCCACAATTTCTCTATAAGATATCATGTAAATTTTAGTTTTAAATAATTTTATTTAGCTTATTTTTAAAATGCCCCCTTAGCTAACTTCTATCGAAGAGTGAAAAAAATTTAACCTAGAAATCCATTAAAATTTATGGTTTAAATTTTAATTTAAAAAGAATTTTATTGTCACCATAATGTATAGTGTAGTGGTTTAAGCAACGCTTAACTGGCGGAAGGTCCGATTTTATTTTAGGTAATATTCTTTATTTTAGGTTTGGAAGAATGAGAAAAAAATTTACATTTGCCAGAAGTTATTCTTATCAATATTTAGTGTCAGTCAGAGACGTGTAAATACTATTGCTCGAAAAATGCAATCTGGAAGTGGTATTGTTGAGAAGCGTGGAGGGGACCAACGGTCTTTTAGGAATGTTAATAAATTTGAAGCTGTGAAAAAATTTATAGCCAGTTTAAAAGGACATGAAAGTTATTACGGGCGTGCTAAATCTCGGCGCATTTATCTATCATCCGAAAATAATATTACTGCTTTATGGAATCTGTACAATCAGAGTACAGTTGAAAATTCGAAAGTAAATTACAAGTATTTTAGTAGAATCTTTAATAAACATTTTAATATTGCATTTGGAAGCCCTGCCACCGACGTATGTGGCTTTTGTGTTAGGACCCAAACTTCTATTAGCATTTGCAAAGACAAAACTGAAATAGACAAACTAAAAACTTCTCTACGTGTACATAAATTACGAGCCAAACAATTTTTCAACCTAATGAATGAAAAGCCGGCACAGAGTGCTTCGTATTGTTTTGACCTTCAACAGGTTCAAGTCTTACCGAAAGTGCCAATTCAAGATGCATTTTATGCCCAGCAGTTGTCTTTTTATTGTTTTTGTGTAACCGACGTGGATATTAAAAAAACAGTTTTCTACACCTGGATGGAACATCAAGCAAAAAGGGGATCTGCAGAGACAAGTTCTGCTCTACGTGATTTTCTTAATAAAGCAGAATTTGGACCAGATATAAAACAGTTGCGACTATTCGCAGATGGTTGTGCCGGGCAGAATAAAAATGCACACGTGATGCATATGCTTATGCTATGGCTGTACGGAGATGCCCCGCAAAATATTAAATCCGTGGTACTTACCTTTCCGGTAAGCGGACACTCATATTTGCCAGCAGACCGTGTTTTCGGGCAAATAGAAAAAGTTATGCGATCATACAGTTCAATAAAAACACCTACACAATATTATGACATTTACTCCAAGAAGGGAGACGTTAGACAATTTGGTAGGGACTGGGTTGTTTACGATATAAAAATGGCGTTAACTTCTTTAAAAAAAATTGAAGGGATCAGTGCAGCCAAACGGATTATTATTAAAAGATCACAAAACAACACCGATATTTTGCTTAAGACCGAGTTGTTTTTATAGAAATGACGATCCGTCCAAACAATTTCAAACGTTATTAAAACGTGGAAAGAAGCTTTCGACTTTACACTTACCTGCTGTAGAACTTCAAAACAAAATTAAACCAAAAAAAAAACTCCTGAGTCTCACGAAATTATTAGTGGAACTGTCAGGGACAAATTGGGTCAACGATCCTGAGCTAACATGGTTACAGCCAATTCTCTCTGACAATCGTGTGCAAATTGACAATCAAGCTAACCATGGTGAATCTGACGATGATGATGTTATCGAAGAACCTGACATGTTATGCGATTGCAATAATGATGAAGATGGTGACCTTTATGACATGTAAAATGCCATTATTGTTGATTTAGTTTATAAACATTATTGTGTATTTAAAAATAAAACACTATTTTTATAAAGCTACAAGTTTTTTTATATCGTTACTATCAAAAGTCAGTAATGCCGCTTTGTGTAGACGATCAAAATGCATTTTGTCCCAGGATGACAATCTAAATGTAGTTTGTCCATCAGTTTTTTTCAATTTTTTGGGATATTATCAATACTAGATTTTTCGCATATACGTCTAATCCTTGAATTATTTTTTATTCACATTTTAGGTATATCAACTTTTCGGTTAATATCTTGCCAAACGCATAGCAGTTTTTCTTCGTTTCCCAAAATTACAAAAAATGGACAAAATGCATATAGAAAGTCTGCTCCTCATATATATACATAGTTAGTTTAAGTACAAAATGTAATAAATTAATAAAATCATTAAAAGATGGAAAGTTTTTGGATGAAACAACTGTTCGTATACTTACAACTTATAATGGTATTTGCCCTAAATATTACGGTCTACCTAAAATACATAAACCTGACATACCTTTGAGACTAATTGTTTCCTGTGTATGAGCATCTACACAACGACTTGCAAAAAAAAATTATACTCTATCCGTTTGCAAGGTGAAGTAATAAATCGTGTAAAATTATGCAAATTAACTTTACGCGATAGGTGATCAGGTAAATAATATATTAACAAACATAGGTTCACGAAGAGAAATAGTTATTCTTGGAGACTTAAATGCTCGAACGGGCTCGAAGGAAGACAATAAATGCATAGGAAGATTTGGCGAACGAACAATAAACGAAAACGGACACAGAGTAATTGAAATGTGCGAACAGCATAACCTAAAAGTGCTAAATGGATTCTTTCAACATAAAGACATACACAAGTCAATAATAGACTATGTCATAGTAAGACAGAAAACTGAGTGGCACGTCCAAGACACAAGAGTATATAGAGGCAGTGATTGTGGCTCAGACCATCACTTACTGGTAGCTAAGATGGAAATTCCGTTTAGAATCACACATATTAACAAACCAACTAATAAAAAGAAAAGCAAAGAGATCAAATTTAATACGGAAAGCCTAGGGGAAGCAAGCACAAGATACCTCTACAGAAACAGGTTAGATCAAAAGCTACAAATACAAGTTTTGGCAGAATCAACTGATAAACTGTATGATCACATAACTCTAGCCATGCGAGAGGCAGCTCTTGAGGCGCTGGGGGAAAGACCAAAACCACCAAAAAAGAATACAGGCATAAGCTGGAATCCAAAACTAGAACATCAAAAAACCACAAAACAAGAAGCCTACACACGCTGGCTGACAACAAAAAACATAAATCACAAGATCGTCTATAAACACGAACAAGCCAGGTTTAAACGGATGATATGGGAGAATAAAAAAAATGCAACCTGGGAGAAGAAATGTAGCGAAGTTAATACATTGGAGGAGCAAAACCAAAGGCGGCATGGAAATTTATTAAGACACTAAGGTCAAATACATCAGATCGAACTAATATTCATCCCATGCAACTGGAAAGGTTTAAGGAGCATTTTAAGAATGAGCTCACTCAAACCAGAACATCATACGAGGCTGGTTTGAAAAGTCCGTGCAAAGTCGGAGAGATGGCACCACCGGCGCGTATCGAGGTCATGTTTAGTTAGTAGCATCTCTTGAATGAACGCACACCAAGTTTCAGCCATATTAGTCTATTTCTTTGTGTTTAGCATTCGTGTGAATCAAGGAAGTCGAGTGATTTTCAAGAAATGGACGAAAAAGAATTTCGTGTGGTGATTAAACATTACTTTATGAAAGGCAAAACGCGTCAGGAGACTAAAGAGAAGCTTGATAAACATTATGGTGACTCTGCACCTTCAATTAGAACAGTTTATAAGTGGTTTCAAAATTTTCGGACTGGCCATTTGGGCACAAGCGACGCTGAACGTTCTGGACGGCCTGTGGAGGTTACGACTCCAGAAATCATTGATCAAATCCATGATATGGTGATGGATGACAGAAGAGTTAAGGTACGTGAGATTGCTAGTGCTGTGGGCATCTCAACTGAACGGGTACATAATATTTTGCATAAACATTTGGACATGAGAAAGCTATCCGCAAGATGGGTGCCGCGATTGCTCACGCTTGACCAAAAACGGAATCGTGTGAAGTGTTGCAAGGATGGTTTGCAGCTGTTCCAGAAGAATCCGCAGGACTTTAAGCGTCGTTTCGTCACTGTGGATGAAACATGGATACATTACTATACTCCTGAGACCAAACAACAATCTAAACAATGGGTTACCAAGGGGGAATCTGCACCAAAAAAAGGCGAAGACCGTTCCTTCGGCCGGAAAAGTTATGGCGACTGTCTTTTGGGATTCGCAAGGGATAATCCTCATCGACTATCTGGAAAAGGGTAAAACTATTACAAGTGAATATTATTCATCGTTATTGGACCGTTTGAAAACCGAGCTGCAAGAAAAAAACGCCCGCGATTGGCCCACTAGAAAGTCCTTTTCCATCACGACAACGCACCAGCACACACCTCAGCAGTTGTGGTCGCAAAATTAATGGAAATAGGATTCCAACTCGTTTCACATCCCCCCTATTCTCCAGACTTGGCTCCCTCGGACTACTATTTGTTCCCCAATTTGAAGAAATGGCTGGCGGGACAAAGATTTTATTCACACGAGGAGGTGATTGCAGACACTAATGGATATTTTGCAGACTTGGACAAATCCTATTATTCGGAAGGGATCAACAAACTAGAACATCGTTGGACGAAGTGTATAAGCCTAAAAGGAGACTATGTCGAAAAATAAAAAAGGTTTACCCCCAAACACATAAGTAGTTTTTATTTTTGCACGGACTTTTCAAACCAGCCTCGTATATGGAACAACCCTCAGCGGCCCTAGAGACTACAGAAGAATACAGTGAAGTAACAAAAGACAGGGTATGGAAAGTCGTAAAGACAATGCAGACTGGAAAGGCAAGCGGACCAGAAGGCCTCCCTGCAGAACTGCTTAAACATGGCACCACTAAGCTAATATCATTTCTAACTGAGTTGATTGCTAGACTGGTGAACTGAGAAGACATCCCACAAGCATGGAGAGAGACCTGGATAACGCCCATATACAAAAAAGTGAAGAAAGACGAATGCACCAACTACCGATGTATAGCAGTAACTAACACTATGAGCCAAATTTACGGGAAAGTCCTCAAACAACTAATAGAGGAAGAATATGCGCCATATGAACTAGAACAGCAAGCAGGTTTTAGGACGGGCAGATCGTGTGTAGACCATATTTTTACAATTACTCAGCTGCACGAAAAAAGGGTAGCAACAAACAGGGAATCACACCTTCTCTTTGTTGATCTATCCAAAGCATATGATACGATCCCTCTAAATAGACTATGACAAGTACTAGAAGGTACTAGAATAAATATTACAATAATAAAAGCCGTCCAGCAGCTATACAGAGATCAAAGGGCAACAATAAAACTAAAAGACCAGTTGTCAGAAAGCTTTCCAGTTAACAAAGGACTACGACGAGGATGTTGCCTCTCGCCTACATTATTTAATATCTACATAGACAAAGCGTTGAAAGAATGGAGGAGATCATGCGAAGGAATGGGTATCGAGCTTAATGACGACATCACGCTGTATACGCTACACTTCGCAGACGATCAGGTGTTGCTCGCACAAGAGAAAGAGGACCTGGAATTAATGACAAGGAAACTGCTAAACGAATACGAAACATGGCCTGATAGTAAACCAGGAAAGTACTTTGTGTGTAGGAAAGGAGGAAACATCGGTTCTCCAGATAGAAGACCACTTTCAAATCGGACCATGCACAGAATATACATATCTGGGTACAAAAATTACAAGCAACGGACGGACTGAACCAGAAATTGAACACCGTATTGTACAGGAGAAGAAGGTCATTGGGTGTCTAAACTCAATTCTGTGTGGAAAACATATATCAAAACAAAACAAAAAACTCTTGTATAACACTATTCTAAGAAGTATAGTACTCTACGGCAGTGAAGCATGGCAAATGAGTCAAACTACACACCGGAAACTACTGAGAGTATTGGAAATGGACCACTGCCGCAGATCGGCAAGAAATCACGCCGTGACAAAGTCCCAAACAAAACGATTCTAGAAATAATGGAAGTGGAGGAGGATATAATACAAGGAATTGAAAGGAAACAACTAGAATGGTATGGTAAAAATTTCGGCCATCAAGGAACTTAGTGGAGATCCCATGGCAAGGCCCTCTTTCTGTTTCAGAAAATGGTTGTTGAATTGAAAATAATTTTTCTTCTATGCCCAGCTCGAACAACATCATTATTTCTTTCTTCTCCCCCCCCCCCCAAACAAGGAGAAATCTCGATACTATATTTAAAGAACAGCAAACATCTTTTAGATTAAACAAAGATAACTCTAACTTTGCTAACCACTTCCATCAAACAAATCATATTTTTTTCCAGACATAAATAATCTACAAATATTACATAATATTTGCTATAAACTATAGAGATCTACAAACACACAATAAAAATAAGGATACAACCCTCTTATATAACCAAGCAGATGTTCAGAATTCCACCTTGTTTGGCGAATTTTAGATATATTTTTGAAGAAGGAATTTTATACAAAGTTTTAAGAATATATGGAAAAATATTTCTTGAAATTTGGAAGAAAAACTTCTTTAAAGACCTGTAAATACGTCCATAATCATAAAACACATTTAAAAAAATGTTTACTGTTAACAAAAAATACCTGATTTTCAAACAATAATATCATTTAACCCTTTGTAATAAAATAATTTTAATTTAAGTTTACAGAAAGAACCCCGCACATTTCTTATGGGAAGTGGCCCTCGGTAAAATTGTCTGAAATCGATATATGTTATTCCTCTCGAGCTCCTGATCAAAAGTTCCCGTGGGCACAAAGTCGGAAAATGGACTGTTTTTTAGATAATGGGGGTAGAAAGACGATTTTCGGAGATCTCGTCGACAATAGAGCAAAGCCGTGAGGTTATTGGTTGTTTATGCTTCGTTTTCCGGGCTATACGGGGGTTTTTTCGGTCGCTAATTCCAAATCTGATGTAAAAAATGACATTTGATAATTGGCAGCTGTCAAAAAACCGTCAACTCGCCTTGTTTCTAATAAAATGTCCATCAGAATATACATGGGGACATTTTTACGTTCGCTGATTCCAATTCCGGTGTCAAAAATGACATTTGAAACTTGGCAGCTACCAACAAAATGTCAACTTTCCTCACTTGTAACAAAATATTCATCAGTATATATATGTAATGTAATGTGTAGAGGGGAGTGTGGCCCAGAATGGCCCTTTGCACTGCGACCATCATTGATCTATTGTGCTTCCCTTTATCCCTCCCGGGTTTAATACATCCAGGAACAGGACCAGCTGCTTCAATGGGAGCGTTAGCAGATCCTGTTCACCCAGCGTATAGCCATGTAGTATCCTATGTCTCCTGTGTCCCAATGCCGCACAGTTGGTAATCAAGTGTTCCATAGACTCCTCTTCTTCACCGCAGAATCTGCAAGTGTACGTGGTTGATAGGCTATTCTGTATAGGTGCTTATTGCAGGTATGGTGGCCTGTGAGTGCCCCCGCCAGTAATCTTAGGCTTTTCCTATCCATTTTTAGGGCGAGATCCGCCCTCCTTGCATCAAAGCTCAGAAACTTTTTAGAATGTTCCAGACCGTTAGTGTCGTTCCAATGTTTCTCTACTATGGATTTTGTCCATTTCGTCATCTCCTCTTTAAGGAGACCCCTGCTGAATCCAAAGGATGAAGAGGGTCCAATGAAGGTCCCCTCAGCCCCTTTTTTGCATAGATGTCTGCCATCTCATTTCCTCTATGCCTCTCATGTCCTGGAACCCAGATCAGAGTAATCTGATTTTGAATTGCCAAGTCATTAAGCCTGTTATGACATTCCAGTACTAGCCTGGACGTGAATGTGCAGCTATTCAGGGCCTTTAAGACTGATTGGCTGTCCGAGAGTATTTTAATACTTACTCCCATGTGTCCCCTTTCGGATAGGATCCCTACAGCTTCCAATATTGCGTATAGTTCCGCCTGGAATATTGTGGTGTCCTTGCTCAATGTTATAGCTCTGTGTGCTCTACGCCCCACTATTCCTGCTCCCACCCCTTGGAGCGTTTTGGATCCGTCCGTATACCACTTTTGTGAGCCATCCTGTAACCACCTTGGGTTTGCGCACCACTCTTCCCTTGTCGGGAAGTAGACCCTATACTTCCTAACGAAGCACTGCATTGGATCAATGGTGTCGCTGGCCGTTGACATATAAAGTATGTCTCCGATCCCCTTCAGGATTGTGAGATGATCAATAAGGTTGCCCACCTTAAATTTTTCCCCTCTGTGAATGGAGATAGCCTGAAAAGT
>CM032448.1:137808293-137890936 GCA_019049505.1 Pachyrhynchus sulphureomaculatus
ACAGTAAGAACCATTTACAGGGAAAACAAGAAAGAATATGAATGAAATTTTCTCTTAAAACTAAGGTACTAAAGTAACAACAAAAAAAAAAGAAGAAAGAAAGAAATAAAAATGAATAAAAAAAATTAAATGAATCAACGCAGTACAAATTAGAATAAAAGTGAAATAAAACAAATATTAGTTACATACATCCAACAAGCAAAACAAGCTTCTAAAAGAATCTTTATAAATGTCCTATCAAGTGAAATGCTCTAAACATATTGACCTAATCTTATTTTCGGTGTCTGCAAACATGTCACATTCATTACTAATTAAGTTAAATTTATTGCACATAACATTGATTGGTTCAATTAACCTGAGATTAGTCCTAGCACGTGAACAAACAAAAGTAGCAGTATTTCGTGAATTAATTCTAGGCACCAATATAGCCACCTTCGATAGCAGTTGAGGACAGTCGATGACTCCGTGCAACAATCTATACAAGAAAATTATAGACGAACACTCTCTGCGAGCCTCAAGTGATTGAAAATTAAATCTCTCCAATAACAAGGAGTACTCTATTCCTCTCATTGGATAGACACCATCCACCTTATATGATAAATATTTTAGAAATCTTTTTTGAACTCGTTCTAGCATTAGTTTATAGCATAAATAATATGGGCTACAAATAAGAGAGGCATACTCTAGTTTGGATCTCACATAAGACCTATATAGCAGTATTAAAGATCGTTCACTATTAAAGCTTCTACAGTTGCGCACTATAAAACCATATAGACGATTGGCTTCCAGCGTTACGTTATTAATGTGATTAGAAAAATTCATTTTGTTATCGAATACTACTCCTAAGTCCCTTAAAACTATTGGTGCGCTCGAGAATTGACGTTCCTAGTGAATATTCATATGCTATTATATGGTTTTTCCTCGTCACCGACATAATTTTACATTTAGAAATATTCAAGTCTAATTTATTGTGCTTACACCAATCCTCTAGCACGCAAAGCTCAGTTTGAAGCAATTTACAGTCCTGAATACATGAGATGGACGCATACAGCTTGAGATCATCAGCGAAAAGCAGCCTGCCACAAGTCAGAGTATCACAAAGGTCATTAATATATAGCAAAAATAGTAGGGGACCAAGATTGGATCCCTGTGGCACGCCCGAGGTTGCGGTATAGGAATCGGAAATATATCCATTATAGTGTACTGACTGAGAGCGGGGCCCCTAAATATGAAGAAAACAAACTGCACGCATCCATACCAAAACCCATACGCCAAAGCTTCTGCAGCAAAACGAAATGAGATATTCTATCAAAGGCTTTAGAAAAGTCCATGTATATTACGTCAACCTGCCCTCCTGCGTCTAATATGTTCTCTGTAAAGTTTGTATACACTCCCAAGTTTGTTACAGTGGATCTACCATCAATAAATCCATGTTGATGGGTTGACAGAATACCTCTAACCTGAGTATAAAATGCGATTATACAGAATTACTTCAAATAGCTTCGAAAAATTGTTCAGAATAGAAATAGGTCGATAATTGTTTACCTCGCTACGTTCGCCGGACTTGAAAATGGGGCACACCCTCGTTTGCTTCCAGTTCCCCGGAAATGTTAACGTCCTTAACGCCAGATTATATATGTATTTTAGAGGCACCATAAGTGCACCCATACAATCTTTAACCATAAAAGATGGAATACCATCAGGTCCTGCGGTCAGCCTATTCTTTAATTTTTTAGCAGCGTGTTGAATCTCACTGTCTGTTACAGAAGCTAATGAAATGTCAACCCTACTGAAAAGCTGATAAGCACTCTCCGGAACAAAATCGATTTCATTCTCGTTAGGCAAGAATACACTTTCAAAATAAGAAGCGAACACATTTACTATGTCTTGCGGCTTTTCATACCAAGCATCACGCAAATGAATTGCTCCGGGAATCCTTGATTCTCGATTCTTCTGATTAATAAAGGACCAAAACTTTCCTGAATCACTGTTAATTGCTTCCTGGACACCAAGTATGTACCTATCAAAAGCTGATTTGCACTTAACCTTAATCAATCTTCTAATATTTGTAAATTCGATATTATACCATTGATCACCGGTTCTTTTATATTTTGATCTCATTAGGGATTTATATTTAATATCCGTAATTATTTCTGATGTATACCAAACAGGAAATTTTCGCTTGAAATTTTTGCGAAGTGGAACATAAGTATCTAGTTGCTCATAGAGTCTGTTATAAAACTCGGTAACTGCGATATTAACGTCAGTAGACTTACCCAGATTGGTCCAATCGGTAGACAGCAGAGAGTCATATAAAGACAAGAAATCGGCCCGTTTAAAATTGTATGCTCTTATTAAACAATTAGGGACACTCTGGGGTATATTACTGCCTAGATTAAAAAGATCAACAATTAGTGCCGGATGATAGGCATCCTCAGGAATAATCGGAACAAGGTTATGCACAACTGAACAGTTAAAGTTACTAAAAACTAAATCTAAAATATTGCCAGTGTTTCTAATATTGTTATATTGCTCAAAATTAAAGAAGTTCATGAAGGTGCCAATCTCCCTCGCTTTGATATCATTATTGTCACGGGCCCCATATCGAGGGGCATTGAAGTCTCCTAAAATGATTACCCTCCTATTCTGCAAATATTCGCACTGTTCAAGCGATTCAAAGAAAAGTTCATATTCCTGCGGAGGGACATATGGAGGTATATAAATGACTGCCACAATTAACGATAAACCATGTGGCAATATACATTTACACATTAGCAAATCTATATTGGGGAACGCCAAAAAAAACTTGATAAAAATTTAGTAAGCACTGCTATTATTTTGACCACAACTGTATGTCTCAAGACACAAATAATTGGGTTTTTGAACAAAAAAATAATTATCGATTTTTTTACTTTATTTTAAAACTTTATCATAAATAATATTGATAACACAGACATACAAAATAAAAAAAAATATGTCTTTTAAATCAGGTGTTTTCTTAAGTATTTTTTTATGCTGAAAATACACTTTTTTTTGTTTGTTTCGTGGCTTTGAGACAAGTCCCATTTAGCCATGAGTTTTAAATTTATTTGTAAGGCACTCCAGTGTAATCTTAAACCTAACTTAACCTAAACACACAATACACACATATGTACAAGGAACAAATCACAAACACCCAGCCGTCACACGGAATCGAAACCGCTCACCTCTCGAACAGCAGCAGGCAAAGTTAGCGCCCTACCCACTGCGCCAATCGGTCCGACGAAAATACACTTAAAGTTGCCAGAAAACTATTAAATTGAAAAAGATACATTTTCATAAATAACGTAAAACTGTACTGGGTGGTCCAGATTGGACGCTTTTAAAGGTAAAACCCCTTTATCTAAAGGAGATAGACAAAAACTGATGTCGGTGCCTGAGGCTCAATTTTTATGATAAACTCAATGGTGAAAACCGCATATCGATATCTAGTACGGGTTCAGATATACAGGGTGTTTTTCAAAAATCTCCATTTTGGAAAAATGTTTGTAATTCTTTTCCTATTGAAAATTTTTGATTTCTGTAAAAACATTCTCAAAGCACTTTTTCACGTGGGTTTCAACAGTGTACGAGGCTGGTTTGAAAAGTCCGTGCAAAGTCCTAGAGATGGCACCACCGGTGCGTATCGAGGTCATGTTTAGTTAGTAGCATCTCTTGAATGAACGCACACCAAGTTTTCAGCCATATTGGTCTATTTCTTTGTGTTTGGCATTCGTGTGAATCAAGGAAGTCGAGTGATTTTCAAGAAATGGACGAAAAAGAATTTCGTGTGGTGATTAAACATTACTTTATGAAAGGCAAAACGCCTCAGGAGACTAAAGAGAAGCTTGATAAACATTATGGTGACTCTGCACCTTCGATTAGAACAGTTTATAAGTGGTTTCAAAATTTTCGGACTGGCCATATGGGCACAAGTGACGCTGAACGTTCTGGACGGCCTGTGGAGGTTACGACTCCAGAAATCATTGATCAAATCCATGATATGGTGATGGATGACAGAAGAGTTAAGGTGCGTGAGATTGCTAGTGCTGTGGGCATCTCGACTGAACGGGTACATAATATTTTGCATAAACATTTGGACATGAGAAAGCTATCCGCAAGATGGGTGCCGCGATTGCTCACGCTTGACCAAAAACGGAATCGTGTGAAGTGTTGCAGGGATGGTTTGCAGCTGTTCCAGAAGAATCCGGAGGACTTTAAGCGTCGTTTCGTCACTGTGGATGAAACATGGATACATTACTATACTCCTGAGACCAAACAACAATCTAAACAATGGGTTACCAAAGGGGAATCTGCACCAAAAAAGGCGAAGACCGTTCCTTCGGCCGGAAAGGTTATGGCGACTGTCTTTTGGGATTCGCAAGGGATAATCGTCATCGACTATCTGGAAAAGGGTAAAACTATTACAGGTGATATTATCGTTATTGGACCGTTTGAAAACCGAGCTGCAAGAAAAACGCCCACGATTGGCCCACAAGAAAGTCCTTTCCATCACGACAACGCACCAGCACACACCTCAGCAGTTGTGGTCGCAAAATTAATGGAAATAGGATTCCAACTCGTTTCACATCCCCCCTATTCTCCAGACTTGGCTCCCTCGGACTACTAATTGTTCCCCAATTTGAAGAAATGGCTGGCGGGACAAAGATTTTATTCAAACGAAGAGGTGATTGCAGACACTAATGGATATTTTGCAGACTTGGACAAATCCTATTATTCGGAAGGGATCAACAAACTAGAACATCGTTGGACGAAGTGTATAAGCCTAAAAGGAGACTATGTCGAACAATAAAAAAGGTTTACCCCAAACACATAAGTAGTTTTTATTTTTGCACGGAGTTTTCAAACCAGCCTCGTAAGTTACATTTTTTTACAACTAATATTTTAATAGTTATTAACGCAAAAATATATTTTTTTTAAATGGGTATGTATATCCGAATAGAGCTTTAAATTACCATTCTAAAAATATAACACACTTTATATGTTTGCTTAAATCTACTTCAAAATATAAAGGTTTTCAGTTTTTACGGAGAGTTTAAAATGCACAATTTGTGAAGTAAGCTTTGGACGGAGCGGCAATATCAGTTGTTTACCCATAGCAGTCAAATCGCAAAAAAAATTCCCAGAAGTAACTCTCAAGAGTCTTAACTACAATTAAATTTACTAAATGCTATAGTACTTTAAATTATGTAGAAAATAAAACAAAACAACAATAAAACAATTTATTCCGAGTAGAGCAAACTAAAACAAAACAATTTTCTATAAGAGATGTTCGAAAAGTCGACCAGTTTCATTTACACATAGGCGGCACCTTTTCCGAACACTTCTTACCGATTTGATTAGTTCAAGAAGAGTGAGAGCTGCAAAACTTTTTATCACTGCGACTTCTAACTCTTGCCTGGTGTTTGTCGGCAATTTAAAAAAATTAGGTCTCAATCTTCCCCAGAGATAGAAGTCCATGGGTGTTAAATCTGCCGACCAACGGTTCGGATCTTGGTTGGCTATCCAGTTATTGTCGAAATGGGCCGATAAAAAATTACTGATAACTCCAGCGTTATGAGGGGTGCCCCGTCGTGTTGAAAAAATATATTTCTAAGGTCCATTAAACGGCACTTCATCAACAAGAGGTTCTATTTGCTGCCTTAAAATTTCTAAATATCTCTCAAAGATGAGTGTTCCTTCGTAAATAAATGGACCTATAACCCAGCCTCTAAAAATTCCTGCCCACACATTAAATCCAAATCTGCCTTGATTTCTTTGCTCCACAACTAAATGAGGATTTTCTTATGCCCACGTATAAGAATTGTAAGGGTTAAAAATACCTGCATTGCTTACATAAGCTTCGTCTGTCCAAATGCGATTTAATGAAAAGTTCGGAACATGGTTACAATTCTCCAGAAACCATTAGCAAAAATCCATACGCCGTTGAAAATCTCCGTCTCTAAGGTGATGAACTTTTCTTGTCCTATATGGCCTGAATTTGTGCTTCTTCAAAGTACGACTTATGTTAGTTCTTGGTAGTCTTTTAACTGTCGGGTTGAAATGTTAGGATTATTTAAATTACTATTTCTTCTAACTCCTTATCCCTGTTTGATGCATAATTTTTGGGTCGTTTCTTTTCACACTGGCCGCTATTAACTAGGTTATGTCGCAATCGAGGGAATATATCCTTGAAGGGTTGACGCCTCTCTGGATATCGTTCGTGGTATAAATTACTTGCCGCTGTTCAGATAAGGAAAAATATGCAGGGTGCCCCATTTAAAAAATATATTTTTGCGTTAATAACTATTAAAATAATAGTTGTAAAAAAATGTAACTTACACTGTTGAAATCTACGTGAAAAAGTGCTTTGAGAATGTTTTTATCAAAAATTTTTCAATAGGAAAAGAATTACAAACATTTTTCCAAAATGCAGATTTTTGCAAAACACCCTGTATATCTGAAACGGTACTAGATATCGATATGCGGTTTTCACCATTGAGTTTATCATAAAAATTGAGCCTTAGACACCGACATCAGTTTTCGTCTATCTCCTTTAGATATAGGAGTTTACCTTTAAAAGTGTCCAATTTGGACCACCCTGTACAGTCATTAAAATTATGGAATAAAGCTATTATTTCGGACATCTTTAAATCTTCTGAATCTAATAGGTGTTTCGGTTAATAATATCCATGTTGCTAAGAGATGGCGTTACTAATACAATTGTTGCTATATGCTAGTGACATCTATGGCGTACTCCATCAAAAGCCACTTCGTTATTAATTGTCATTGTGTGAAAAACATAGTTCTTCATAGCTTTGAATATGTCGTGTTTCGTACCAGAAAAAGACGTTTTGCGGGGAAGTTTAATCACCTTCTTTCATTTGAAGAAAACGGCTGCTGAAAGTTATCGATTGTTGATTGAAGCTTATGGTGAACGTGTTCCAACCCAAAAAACTTGGGTAGACCCAGGCCAGCCTTCAACAGCACAACCAGTGCGCAATATGCAGGGAAAGAAAGCTTTGCTCTGTATTTGGTGGGGACAATTGGTAAAGTTGAACCGACCATTGAAGGAAAAACGACCAGAATACGCCCAAAGACACGATAAAGTCATTTTTTTTTTATTATTTCAAAACAGAAGTAATATGGTCTAAAGAGTAAACATACACAAAGTATAATAAATATACTTATATAAACGTTACTTCTATAGAGCATTCGGTATAAGCATTGGCAGCGTTGCCACATTTATTTTCATTAAAAGTGTGATTGTATTATTGTGTGTCTGCATATGAAAATTTCCATGTATCGAATACGGTCTCGGACAAAAATAAAATACTCTGCCATCGATTATTTTTAACTTTTTGTATTTCCTGTCGGACTATACTTTTGGCTCCGATTGTTACGAGTGAACTACCTTAAAGGTAATGCACTCGTGATAATTTTCATTCAATCTACATCCTGTGGAGAATAATTCCAGAATTTTTTCAAAATTTCTTGATCAGTACTTTTCGAGATAAGTTGGGACAGCGATTTTTGACAGTTTTTTAAAAATAAAGTATGCGCAAGTATTATATCATATATATTTTTGAACTCGTGTTTTCATAAGCTTTCATTTGACTCTCTACTCAATGACCTGGTTAATTTTTTTTTTCACTTCCGATTTCACCCCCAAAATTAACTTTTTAAGTCAAAATTTAACTTTCAAAACTACACGGCTCTGATGGAGCATCAATTCCTATATTAGTACTACTCAGCATATATCATCACTATACCAAACACTTTATTTTTGCACTCGACGCGCGTTTCGCTAACCATGTTAGCTTCATCAGGAGCGATGATTGACTAAAGCTAAACTACAAATCTACCCTATTTATACTTAGCCTAACCCTTGAAGTACTCAAGCGGAACTAATGACATAGTCGAGGCCGTCAGTTCCGGTCAAGTAACCAGTAGAGGGGACTATAAGGAATAGGCCCTCTGTCTTTATTTACGTTTATGATTTCCATACTTTCGTATGCGTTCAACAATCTCCTATCAGATACATTTTTTATTAATCTTAGATTATCTAATGTTACAGTGTGATCAGCCTCAAGGGCATGTTCGGCAATGCTAGACTTTTCTGTTCTACTGTATTTTAAGTGTGCTAAATGTTCTTTAAATGGTGTTTTAATTGACCTTTTAGTTTGCCCAACATACTTTATGTCACAATCATTACAACTAATTTCATAAATTCCACTTTTCTCATAATTAGGAATCTTATCTTTGGGATTTCCTAAGATATTCCTCAGATTGTCTGATGACTTATAGACTAAGGTGAGGCCTACCTTATTAAATACCTTATTGAGTCCCTTGCTATATTTCTGATTATATGGTATGGAGACATACTTGGTGTTATTTTCTTCGCGTGTAAACAAGGTTGAATTCTGAATATAAAACCTAAACTTATGTCTATTTATTAGCTTATTTACTAAGTCATCGTCATAACCATTAACTCTAGTTATATTTCTAATACGATTCCTTTCTTTATTAAAGTTTACTCTATTCAGAGGAAAGTGACCAAACGATGAACTAAAAAATGTAATGAGGCTAATTTATGTTGTTTGCAATGAAATGAATCATTAGGAATATATTTATCTGTTACTGTGTCCTTCCTATAGATATCAAATTCTAATCTATTATTATTTTTAATAATTAAAATATCTAGAAAGGGCAATTGTCCTTTGTTCTCAACTTCGTAAGTGAATTTAATGGAATCATACCGGCTATTTAATTTAGAAACAAAATCATCAATATTTGCTTTCTTTGTCTCAAAAATCGCGAAAATATCATCCACATATCTATACCATACCCTTAGGAAATATTCGAATTCTTGACTGAATGGCGAATATTTCCCAAGGGTATGGTATAGGTATGTGGTTGATATTTTCGCGATTTTTGATACAAAGAAAGCAAATATTGATGATTTTGTTTCTAAATTAAATAGCCGGTATGATTCCATTAAATTCACTTACGAAGTTGAGAACAAAGGACAATTGCCTTTTCTAGATATTTTAATTATTAAAAATAATAATAAGATTAGAATTTAATATCTATAGGAAGGACACAGTAACAGATAGATATATTCCTAATTCATTTCATTGCAAACAACATAAATTAGCCTCATTACATTTTTTAGTTCATCGTTTGGTCACTTTCCCTCTGAATAGAGTAAACTTTAATAAAGAAAGGAATCGTATTAGAAATATAACTAGAGTTAATGGTTATGACGATGACTTAGTAAATAAGGTAATAAATAGACATAAGTTTAGGTTTAATATTCAGAATTCAACCTTTTTTACACGCGAAGAAAATAACACCAAGTATGTCTCCATACCATATAATCCGAAATATAGCAAGGGACTCAATAAGGTATTTAATAAGGTAGGCCTCACCTTAGTCTATAAGTCATCAGACAATCTGAAGAATATCTTAGGAAATCCCAAAGATAAGATTCCTAATTATGAGAAAAGTGGAATTTATGAAATTAGTTGTAATGATTGTGACAAAAAGTATGTTGGGCAAACTAAAAGGTCAATTAAAACACGATTTAAAGAACATTTAGCACACTTAAAATACAGTAGAACAGAAAAGTCTAGCATTGCCGAACATGCCCTTGAGGCTGATCACACTGTAACATTAGATAATTTAAGATTAATAAAAAATGTATCTGATAGGAGATTGTTGAACGCATACGAAAGTATGGAAATCATAAAATGTAAAAGTAGTTTAAATAAAGACAGATGACCTATTCCTTATAGTCCCCTCTACTGGTTACTTGACCGGAAGTGACGGCCTTGCATATGTCATTAGTTCCGCTTGAGTAATTCAAAGGTTAGGCTAAGTATAAATAGGGTAGATTTGTAGTTTAGCTTTAGTCGATCATCGCTCCTGATGAAGCTAACATGGTTAGCGAAACGCGCGTCAAGTGCAAAAAATAAAGTGTTTGGTGTAGTGGTGATATATGCTGAGTAGTATCATTGTGCCAAAGATTCCACATTCCCAACTTAGTTCTATATTAGTGCCAAATTTCAACTTTCTATGTCAAATAGTTTCGGCGAAAATTAAGTGTGACAGACAGATAGATGGTCAGCATCGAGTATTGGGATGACATACAAATTGTTTAATTTTTAGGTTCACAAACTGAAACACAAGAAGCCGGAAGAAATTCAGTATTTTTACTGTTACCATTGCGATTTTAAGGCGAAACGGAAAGATAATCTGAAAAGTCACATTTTCAGACACGACAAGAAGAAGGATATAGAATATGAATGTTATATTTGCTATTTTAAAACGATTAAGAAGGATGTACTTGTGCGACATATAAATAAACATTCTAAAGAATCAAAAAATCAACTTATAATACTGAAAACTGAAGTTACACTCAAATAAGACCTAAATGATGAAAAGAGAAACATTTCATGAAGTCAAAAGGTACAAAAACTAGGAAGATAAAATCAAAAAATAAATTATCTGAAACGGTCCAGCTACCGCAATTATTAAATAGTCTTTATTTACTGGGATCTATTTTAGATAATTTAATATAAAAAAGTATTGTACCTGTACAGTTGACGAGTGAGATATGTTTAGAGATATCGTCTTTTTTCTCAGCTTGACCTCGATCAATAATCACCATTTTCGCACTCACACACACATTTTATGGACTATTTAGTTATGTAATGAGTGTATCCAGTATATAATTAAAGTTACATATTTTTCTAAACGGAAAGTAGACTGTAGAGGGTGAGTCAGTTTAAAATGATTTTTGAGTACACGGGGTACTTCAAGAAAGTGTGGCCGATATAACATATGTGTTTTAAAACGTAAATTTTATAACTTTTATTAATAATATTATATACCTAAACCTAGTAGTTTTTCTAATATTTCAATTTTTTTTTTTTTAAATACTAGTTTTCAGTTTTCTAAATTGCCAGTAGGGCCATTGTTTGTGAAGGTGGAATACTCATAATTAGTACGAGTGTTCTATAGAGATGAAAAAAAGATATATGTAACGAAATTTGAGTTAGATGCTACAGGGTGTTCAAAATAAATTTATACATTTCGACTATTTTAAATTGAAAAATCTCAATTTTTTTTAAATGGCACACCGTGTATATTATTATTTTTTCTGATAGATTTTACAAAACTCTCCAACTTTTATTAAGTATGTCAAATACCTAATGGAACGGTTTAATGGTAGTGATAGCGTTGAGTATACGAAACGGAAAGTAGTAAACCAGAATGCTACCAGTGAGGAAAAAGAAATGGAGATTTTACTTCATGTTGAAGATAATCCCCAGGTCAGCAGCCATCAACTAGCTGACTTATCTGAGACATCCCAATCTACGGCTAATCGCTCCACGAGAAAATACACGTATCATCCCTTTCATATGGAACTACACTAAGAATTTCAAGACCGTGATTTTGAACGACGAGTAAACTTTTGTATCACCATGAATGGAGCAATAGAGACCGATCCAAATTTTTCATCCAAAATAATGTTTTCTGATGAAGCTACTTTTCGCAGTAATCGAGCAGTTAACAGCCATAACAAGCATTATTATTCAATAGTTAATCCATTTTAAGTCCGGGAAGTTCAAGTCCATATTTTTTCCGCGAATCGCTTAACGGGCCTAAATATCTAAATTTTTTTGCAAAACAAATATCCCCAGCTTCTTTGAAGAGTTGATAACTTCGAAAGGATTCAACAAGACGTAGCTCCTGCTCATTACCACCGGGAAGTTCGGGAATTTTTAAACGATCGTTACCCACAAAAATGGATCGGTAGGGATGGATTCATTCAGTGGCCCCCTTGATCATGTGACTTAACACCTTTAGACTTCTTTTTGTGGGGGCTACATTAAAGATCGTGTTTATGTGAATCCCACACATACAACACCAGTAGATATGGAAAATACGATACGGGATGCGTGCAGGACAATAACGCCCTTTATGCTAAGGAAAGTGAAGGAAAATATAGTAAAACGACTAAATATGTGTATTCAAGTAGACGGGCATATTTTTGAACATTTAATATGTCATAATAATTAATCATTAGATAAGTTAAACTGTATTAAAATTATTATTAACTATTTGTTTGTTTTCACAATAGCGTAAGTGTATTAAAAACAAGGTAAAAATTGAAAAAATTCAAAATAAATCGAAAACTATTAGAAATATGTATATGACATACTTAATAAAAGTTGAATGGTTTTGTAAAATCTATCAGAAAAAAGAATAATATACAGGGTGTGCCGTTTAAAAAATTTGAGATTTTTCAATTTAAAATAGTCGAAATGTATAAATTTATTTTGAACACCCTGTAGCATCTAACTGAAATTTCTTTACATATATCTTTTTTTTATCTCTATAGAACGCTCGTACCAATTATGAGTATTCCACCTTCAGAAATAATGGCGCTACTGTCAATTTTTTACAAAACTGAAAAGTAGTATTTTTTTAAAAAAATTGAAATATTAGAGAAAACTATTAGGTTTAGGTATATAACATTATCAATAAAAAAGTTATAAAATTTTACGCAGAATCTAAAAAAAAATAAATTAGAAAATAGGATGTTCCATTTAAAAAAACATTTGTTATATCGGCCACACTTTTTTGAAGTACCCTGTATACTCAAAAATAATTTTAAACTGTGCACCTAAACATTCCCTAAAACTATTGTATTTAACATGTTTTCGTCATTCCCGAAACAAATGAGATAATGAACTTTACTCTATCGTTGTCTCACCCTGTACAGACAGAAGGTTATTATAAGCCACTCTCTAATTAATATTGTTTTTAACTTTGCGAATATTTTGTTCTGTTTAAATTATTCCCTATTGTAACTTTATATCTTATTTCCGTAATAAATTTTTGTTTTAAGTATGATTATTTTTTTTTAATGAAGATGGGAAAGCTAATATCTTTAGATTGATACGTACGCGTGTTATTGTATATGTATTCTTAAATGTGATTTTGACGACACCTTATAGCAGGGGTGCTCAAACTTGAACTGCTAGCGATCTACCTCAATATTGTTAGACTACGATCGACCGACTCTGAAAGGCTGCAAGTAAGTGTGATGCAGGATTGTCGTCTAGGTAGGGTGTATCGTGGCATAGATATTAGTTTTCCGCACAATATGCATTTTTTTAGTCAAAGTAAGTGCAGGTCTGCTCTAAAATGTCAATGAAAAAACTCATAATTATTCAAAATTGCGAGTTTATTGGTTCTTACAAAACAAACGAGTTCTAGTGTCTAAACTTAACTAAAGAGTGATTTTGGATGTTGAAGCGTGGCACTGCATGTCCTCAGCATACTTTTCATAAGATGGTACGTAATTACCGAGTGCTAATCGCAAGCATGATGGCATATGTTCGTCAGTTAGTCGATTGCGATATTTTGACTTAATTATCTTCATTTCAGAAAATGCAGACTCGCACAAGTAAATTAACCCAAACATTGCCGTCAGTTGAAGGGCGATTTGCCTTAGATTCGGATATTTATCTTCAGATATAAAACACCAGAATTTTGTATCAGATGCTGTGGCTTTGAGATGTATATCTGATATAATCTGCACTCACTCATTTTCAACAGAACATGAGTCCATGTTAAGCCGACTTGCTATTTCAGTAGCTAATTCCTCAATGTTTTTACACGAAAAAAAAAACTCGTAAATGATGCGATATTTGCCAATTTACTGAAATCATAAAAACGTATTTCGAATTGGCCCAAAATATTTGATAATTCTGCCTCATAAATATCATAATTCAACTGAGGAAGCCTTGCTTTCGAAGATGGAAAATTTTTCAGATCCTTTCTTTTCAGTTGATCTATCATAAGTTGCAATTTACTTTTGAATGCGTTTATTGCGCTAATCATCTTAATAATAGTTTTTCCTTTACTTTGAAGCTCCAAATTAATGGTGTTTAAATGCATTGTGATGTCTGTCAAAAATGCCAAATCAGTCAGCCATTTTCCGTTTTTCAGCATCTGAGTGTCATCACCTCTTTCGTCCAGAAAAGCTGTTATTTCGGGCAATAATTCTTGAAACCTTTCTAGGAATTTTCCGCGACTCAACCACTTGACGTCCGGGGGAAGAACTAAATCAGTGTGTTCAGCTGACTCACTATCTTCCAACTGCAATTTAAAGAGCCGTCGATGCAAGCTACGTCCACGGATAGAATTCACAATTTTTATTGCAATGCCCATAATCTCCTCCATGTTTAGAACTTTTGAACACAAAACTTGTTGATGTATAATGCAATGGAAGGAGAAAAATGAAGGGAAATCATCATTAGCTCGACACGATGCCACAAAACCGTTTTCGTTTCCAGTCATTGCTGGTGCTCCATCGGTTGTAATGCACACTAGTTTATATATTGGTAGCTTGTAGTTTGTTATAAAATTGAAGATGACGTCATATATATCTTCGCCACGGGTCTTTCCTTTCAGAGGAATCATTGTCAAAAACTCTTCCTTAGCCGACATGTCATTGAATACCATTCGAATAAAAATACACAGCTGGGCAGTGTCTGTCATATCGGTGGATTCGTCGAACTGTAAAGAAAAGTATGTACATTCCATGATATGTTTTTTAGTTTATCTGCCATGTCCTGACTCATGACTTCAACACGCCTTGTGACAGTCGGACGAGATAACTGAAGTTCTCTAATAGCAGACATAATCTCTGTTTTATTTTTAAAATCTCCAAATAAAGTCTCACCCGCTTCAATAAATGCTTCCTTCACAACCAATCCATCATCAAATGGTTTCTTGTGTTTCGCCAATATATGAGATATTTTAAATGACGCGATCGTTGCAGCTTTTGATTGTTTGGCAGGTCTTGTGAACATGGTTTGTTCTTTTTTCAAACAAGTTATCAAATCACGTACTTTTCGTTTTCTTAATTCACTCTGTGACGGAAAATCCTTTTCATAGTTTTTATGAACCGTTTTATGATGCCTCTCTAAGTTCCCACGCTTAGGTATTGCAACTGACGCACGGCAAATGAGACAAATGCACTTATCCTTTACCATACAAAAGAAAAATTCTTCCTCCCAATCGTTATTAAAATGATAAGTTTTACTTTTCTTCGCCGCACTCATTTTGGACTATTTATTAATAAACTTTGTATCGATGTATCGCCTTCAAGTTACAACTCTGACTCCTATTCCTGCAGGCGCAACATTTATATCGGCGCGAACGAAGTCTCGAATGTTCCCGTCAAACACGCCGCCGAAGTTTCTAGAAAGATCGGCGGGAATCAAAAACGCGGCTTTTCTTTGACAAGTACCGCGCGTTCCTTTGATAAAGCCGCCTTTTGCCGCTAGCAGGGGGTTATTACGATAAAAGAAAGTGATGGGGGGTTATTCTGGCCTAATTGTGGATCGAATAAATTTTAGTAGTTTATTCAATACATTTTGTTTTAGTTACTAAAACAAAATCTGTGAATAGTTCTATATCGGAATTTTTTTCTCGAGATCGACTCAAAAAGCACTCGCGATCGACTTGTCGATCGCGATCGACCGTTTGAGCACCCCTGCCTTATAGGATGGTTGTAAAGTTTTTTTTCTGGTGGAGAATAAAGAATTAGGTTTTTTTAACAATTTGTTAAAGATACGTCTTTCAAGAGTTTTTATGTTTTGGGTCCGTTTGGTGTTTGAACATTAATAATATGTATATCAACAATTTATAAGATATCTATTTCTTATAAGAATTCTGCATTTCATTTTATACATAAACAACGATAAGTCGAGTGATCTCATCAGTTGGAAAATAATAAAAGATATCGACGGAGAAAAATGACTTGTCATGTTCACATAGATCATCCGAACTTATTCCCACCACTTTGCGTTAGTACTGTGATACTTGCGCAAAGTTTTGTTTTCTTTTCTGTCGATCAGCTCTGATATAGCAAAATGCGTCCCGAGATGAATTGAGAGATGAGGAGAACAGTGCTAAAATAAGGACTTTGTTCAATTTTATTACTTGATATTGTCTTATTTATATTTTTCTTGTCATTAGTTTTATTTTTCTTAACTTAATGGTTATCTATCTCCTTTTACATAAAATTTTCCTTCACATGAATAAATTGTTATCCTATTTGAAGTTGCGAGGTTACTTGTCAATTTTTGCTCTCCTAGCGAAAGGAAAATTGTTTCTCTACGGGAATAACTTATTGTCGTTTTTTTTCTTATTGCGTAATCCCTTTTATTCGGTGCGACCATAGATATAGAGGATGGACTGAGTGTTCCGTATCCCGCTGTGAAGTAAATATGGAGGTAGAAGTGTGAGAGGGATAAAGTGAATGAGCGGCCAGTAGCTGTCTCTTTCTAGAATGCCGCTATGCTACGGCCCTCTTGAAAATAATATTTCTAAGGGTTCTATTGGAACTAAAATCAGATAGTTGCTTTTCTCGTCTTGAATTCCGTTTCAGGGTACTGCGTCTTGTTTATTACGGCCTACAGAAAAGAGAAGGTATTGGCCGCAGAGTCGCTTTGTCTCTTTCTAGAGAGTGGTCAATTTTGTGAAGTTAATGCTCAGTCCATCCTCTATGTCTATGGTTATCCTACTTGAATTTGCGAGGTTGCTTGTCAATTTTTGCTTTCCTGGCGAAAAAAAAAATATTGTTTCTCTATGGGAATAACTTATTGTCCTTCTTTGCCTTACTGGGTAATTTCTTTTATTCGGTGCGACTAGACATTATCTGTTGCTATATTCGTAAAAAGTCTGATATCAATGACCTTGAAATTTCACTCTTGGCGATATTAGGCAATTTTGGAATATTATTTTTCGGGTTTATCTAGTTTCGAAAATTAATTGTAATTTAGTTTTGTTAAAAAAATATATATATATATATATATATAATATATATATATATATATATTTATATATATATATATATATATATATATATATATATATATATATATATATATATATGTATATATATATGTATATATATATACATATATATATATATATATATTATATATATATATATATATATATATATATATATATATATATATATATATACATATATATATATATATATATATATATATATATATATATATATATATATATATATATATATATATATATATATATATATGTATATATATATACATATATATATATATATATATATATATATATATAATATATATATATATATATATATATATATATATATATATATTTACATTTACTCAGAGTAAACAAAAGAAAGTATTTCTAATGACTATTTATTAATCTGGTAAAATTTCGGCACGCAGGCTTTTTACAAAAAGGAAGATATTTTTTGGAATAGGCCTAAAATCGCGCAATTTTGAAAGATTTACGAGAAAAAATCGAGAAGAAGTCGTTTTTGCTAATCTAAACTAACGTCAACTAACTTGGTCTCCAGTCACTAATATAGCACGTACGTCATTTTTTCACATTAAGGTGGGACATTTTTTTTCATTGTTTAATGTATTTTGTACTTACTGATTATGGTAAAACTTCGTTACGCGGGCTTCTCAGAAAATTTATTGGAATAGGCTTAAAACGGTCTAATTTTGAAAAACACGAGAAAACATCGGGGGGGGAGGCCGTTTTTGCACTTTTGTTTGCATATAACCATTGATACGTAAGCGTACGAAAGTCTACTATGCTATTGACAACCACTGATCGAAATTGCTCGGGAGAACTTGGTTCGTTTATGCGCATGTGCCGAGATGATTAAGCTACTACATTTACAGTCATAGTAAAATTTCAACCAATAAGGAACTTTGCTGTTAAATTTTCTTTGCGGAAAACAACATGAAAAGAACAAAATCACAAGGTTTTTTTAACGTATTTTGTAATTGTTGATTATTTAATTCAGATTAGTTTCAGTTAGTTCAGATTGACAAAAACGGTTACCTCCGATTTTTTTTCATAAATTTTTCAAATTTAGGGCATTTGAAATGTAACCAAACAATAAACAATTTTGTGATAAGATTAAATTATAACTGAAAAAAATTTGGTAAAAGTTCGATACGCGGGATTTCAGAACAAGGGAGGAATAGGCCTAAAATGACATAATTTTAAAAGATTTACGAGAAAAATCGGAGGGAGGCCGTTTTTGCTAACCTGAAATAACCTGCACTAAATAATCGGTAAGTAGAAAATACATTAAATAATAAAAAAAAACAAAATGTCCTTAATGTGAAAAAATCATGTACGTTGCTATATTAGTGACTGGAGGCTCAAGTTAGTTGAGGTTAGTTCGGGTTAACAAAAATTACCTCTCCCCCATTTTTTCTAGTAAATCTTTCTAAATTAGGCCATTTTAGGCCTATTAGAAAAAAAAGAAACCTGCCTTTTTCTGAAAAGCCCGCATATCGAACTTTTATCAAAAAAATAATTTTTTGAAAAAATTAGGCTAACCTCTACACTTCACCCATTGTGTGAACGGAGCCTATCCTTCCGAAACAACTGACAGTTTCGATCAGTGGTTATCAACAGTTGTCAGTGATATAGGTTAATTTTTATTTACCAAAAAAAAAAGTGCAAAAAAAACGGTTTTCCGCGATATTTTCTCGTAAGTCTTTCAAAATTAGACCATTTTAGGCCTATTCCAACAACAAAAACCCTTTTTTCTGAAAAGCCTACGAAGTTTTACTCTGATTATTTAGTTCAGGTTAGTTCCGGTTAATTCAGATTAGTTCAGATTAACAAAAACGGCCTCCCCCCATTTTTTTCTCATAAGTTTGGCCATTTTAAGCCTATTTCAAAAAAAAATCTCCTTTTTTCTGAAAAGCCCGCGTACCGAAATTTTACCATTAATCTAATGTATACAAGTAGTTTTGAAACATATTTTTTTCACTTTCAGTCTTCGAAATTCCCCTTTTTAAACATCGATTATTCGACGTGTATATTTTTCGTAGGGTTCGTAGGGTTAGGTGTACTGAAGATATAACTATTTTTGTTGGTTCTCTTACTGTGTTGTATCGTTTAACCTTTCAGTGTTTGCGGTTCCTTTTGAATTTTTATAAGTTTTATATTTGGGGAATAAATATTTAAAAATACACACAATACAGAAAACTGGGTTTTTTAGATTAAAAATGCTCTATAATTTTCCACGTGTTCATATAAGTGACATAACTCTTCAAAACTGCATTCTATTTTTTTTTAAAAATATTGTCTTTAAAGTATTTTACAAACTTTCTTTTTATCTTTCGTTTCCGAATATTATAAAATTGTAATTTATTTAACTTTGAGGTTAGAATCCCTCTAGGAAATAATTGTAAATGTGACATTGTTTGTGTCATTGGAGGTAACATTGAAGAAGTTGCCGAAAGGAGGTTAAATTTGGCATATATAGACCTAGAAGCCATAATAAACTACTATTAGATATATCATTCTTAGGCATCCACTAGTGCCCTATTATGATGTGGGACTCTACGATTTGAAAATTAGGTAATTCTGTTTTGACATTTCCAATTATTAACTGGTACTAACTAAACTCTTAAAATAATTGGACTTAGTTCTGAAACCAGCGTATTGTGGGTCATTATTTATAATGTCACCACTAAAATAGTGGAGTGCATACAGGGTGTCCCAGCATTCTGTGGACATAGGGTTACTGTGGATTTCTGGAATGGAAATATGACCATTTAACCCAACTTACCTTAGTCCAAAAATTCGTAATTTTCGAGATACAGGGTGTCAAAGTTATACTTTTATTTTAGTTTTTCTTAAGTAGCTTTCTTAACAATTGTATTTTTTTGTAGAAGATTTGGTGCTAAGGGATTTTCTGAGATGGGAAATCGAATTCAGCTCACAGTTTTGTTATAAATTGCACTGTGTATCTTTTAAATTGTCATAACTTTTTTATACCACTCTGTATGATATTTTTAATTAAATATTCATATTTTCTGCTTTCTCCTGTCTAAAAAAGCTCTCTTGGTAAATGTTGCTCTGAGCAGCAGTTTTTGAGATAGTAAAATGTTTGTTTCCATTTTTTAATTCCATTGTCAAATTCACAAATGTATTCCTTCACACGTTTCTTCATGTTGTAAGTTGCTTGACAAAGCTCAAAAATCACTCTGACAATGATGTAAGGTAAGGAGTATTAACGAGAATTAATCTCTTCTCAAGCTCAACAGTGTTTTAAATCTAGATTATTATGGAGTACACTTTTGGTGACCAAACTGATATGATTTTAGTGTTTGGTTTTTGTAATGGCAGCGGTCGCAAAAGGGCTTGTATATTTCACGAAAGATTTCCGCATCATCTCACGCTTCACCCGACATGGTATAACAAATATGCATAATAATCATGTTTAGCTGAAGAAAACCTGCATGCTGTGCAACAAGCGGGCCGTTTAGATTGACTTGATGGTGACATTTACTTGAATTTCATCCTTGGAAATATTCCTGAATTATTGGAAAACTTACCCATTAATTTACGTCACGACATGTTTTTCATGCACGATGGTACAATAACCATTTTTATGTGTAATGTAAGAATCTTTTAATCCAACGTTACCGAGATAAATCGATCGGAGGAGGTGAGAATGCTCCTATTCACTGGCCACCTTGTGCCCTAGACTTAAATCCAAGCAATTTTTTCCTTTGAGGTGCATTCAAATCGAATTTTATCAAGGTCAAATCGACAACATTGAGCAGTTGTGGAATAGGGTTCAAAATGCTGTTAACGCTTTACAAGATAAAGACATTAAGAAGAGTACATTTAAATTTCCTGCGACGTTTTAATTTATGCATTAACAAAGGTGGCGGCCATATTGAACACTTATTGTGAAACCAGTACGTTCTAACTTGAGCGATTAAACTATTTTTGAGTTCATAAAGTTTGTGGGTAATCTTTTATGCCCTTAACCAGTTGGTTTTTACATTCTTACCGTTATTGGCCCATTGGACTTTAAAATTTATTATTGTTGTTAGCCTGTTTGCCTTTAAGCATGCTCCAAATTTCAAAGATTATTCTTTCGGACCTGTCCTAAGCCTGGATGAAGTGTGAAGGAACGCATTTGCGAATTTGACAATGGAATTAAAAAATGGAAAACAAATATTCCATTATCTCAGAAAGTGTTGCTCAGAGCAACATTTACCAAGAGAAGCTTTTTTAGACAAGAGAAGGCGAAAAATACGAATATTTAATTACAAATATCATACAGAGTGATATAAGAAAGTTATAACAATTTAAAAGTATACACAGTGCAATAAGTGGCGCTCCCTACAATTTATAACAAAACTGTGAACTGATTTTGATTTATCATCTCAGAAAACCCCTAAGCACCGAATCTTGTGCAAATAGTGCAGTTATTAAGAAACTTCCTTAAGAAAAACTAAAATAAAAGTATAACTTTGACACCATGTATCTCAAAAATTACGAATTTTTAGACTAAGGTAAATTGGGTTAAATGGTCATATTTTCATCCCAGAAATCCACAGTAACTACAGTCCCTGGCCAAATTATTAGACGCACTGCAAGATTTCATGTAAAATATTAATTACCGAGTGATATTGTACCGTTTTATTATTTTAAATTGATTTGTTTTTTATTTTTTATATTATCCAATCAATTACCTATTTATTTGACATAAATAAACCAGCATTAATTTAGAAAAGCATAAGTTTATTAAGTTTTAAAGAAAAGTGAAATTAATGTTAGTAAAAGTCAATATTTAGTTGAGCCACCTTTAGCCGCTATCAAAGCTTTAATTCTGCGCGGCATGCTATCAATGCAAGATTGTACTGTCTCCTGCATTTGAGGATGATGATTCCACACATGAATAATCTTTTCTAGGAGCTGGGTTTTGTTGGTAATCACATCTTTAGCCACTTCTCTTTTCATCAGCTCCCACACATTTTCAATGGGGTTCATATCAGGACCAATCCAACAGAGGGATATTTTTTTCTGCCAAAAAAGCTTTAACAGACCGAGCAGTGTGGCAGGGAGCTCCATCTTGCATGAAAGTGAATGGTTCCCCATTTGGAAACCATTCTCTGAGCTGCGGAATCAACCGATTTTGTAATACTTCTTTGTACTGATCTTGCCTCATTATTCCTTTGACGACGTACAGACGTCCAGTGCCCTTGCCGCTGATGACTGACCAAATCATCACTTTGGTGGGATGTTTAACCGTCGGGACGACACAATCAGGATGAAACTTTTCTCCATGACGACGACGCACATACTGAGCTTTATTCTGCAAAATTTCGAATGTGCTTTCGTCACTGAAGCAGACCTGTCAAAAATAGGAAAAATATAAAAACTTCCATGTTTATTTGCTTTATTTAACTGAAAATGATAATAATGTATCAATCATTATTGATTAAATTGCTGTATCTTACCGATCTCCAGAAGTCCACATCTTTGTCTTGCCATTGTTTGGCCCACTTCAGGCGCTTTGCTTTCATTGCAGCTGTTAACTTGGGCTTCCTGGCGGGGCGACAGGCCTTAAAAATCTAATTCTTTCAATTTTCTTCGAACAGTGCGCTCAGAAGCATTTACGCTAGCATCCTGGAGTTGTGATTTTATTACCTTTGTGGTAGCAAATCTGTTTTCTACACAAATTTTCTTCAAACATCTCTCTGACCGTGGAGTGAAAATTGGTTTTCTACCGCATCTTTTCTTTCTTTTCGGGCTTAATTCCTTCCCTGACTCAATTTTCTTTTTTATGCGTCGTACACTAGCTTCAGAAACCTCCAATCTTCGTGATATTTCTCGGTTTGTAAATGTTTTCGCAATCACAAGGGCCTTCACTTCAGCTTTTTTACGTGGTGAAAGATCGCCTTTTCTACCCATAATGAAAATAGTCCAATTACTTTTTTAAAACACTGCATACAAAATAAACTAATAACTGAGTAGTATAAAACTGTTAAACAAACAATCACAGTCCATAAAGCCACAGAAACACGTCCGTACCTGACTCGATTCCGATCGCGACTGATACAGGTTTGTACTTGTTTACGTTCATGTATCACTTTGTCAACACAGTGTTGCCATATGTTAAAAATAAATACAAATATGTAATCTACAACAATTCTTTTAAATAAAAATCAATAATATTGTAGTTTAAATATACCATTATTGCATAAAAACTCTTAAGAAACATAAAATTACTAAAAAAAAATACAGTGCGTCTAATAATTTGGCCAGGGACTGTATACGTATAAGAAATACTGGGACACCTTGTATAAACAGTTTCTTAATTTTTATTCATAAGTCTGTATGACAATTTTGATTTCAGTTTTTAGGACATACTCCTCTATGAAATAGCTCTTCCTGTAAACCATATTACAAAAAATAATACTAATTCTAAATAAAATTAAAATGGCTGCTATAGAAGTGGTAGATACAATCAAAACTGAACCTGAAGAAGTAGTACCTTTAGGTGACGAAAACAGTAGTGTCGTTGAAATAAATGCACAAGATATACTGGGTGATTTTGAGGAAGAAACCGAGAAAAATTTAAAAGGAGGTAGAGTAAATGATGGTTTTATTCTTTTATTAAAGTTAAAAATGTGAGGGGTGTATGTAAGCTATTTCTCTTAATGCAGATAGTTTTCATCTATAACAATTTAATTTCAGATTTAGTAGTTAATTGTTTGTAAAGTTATAGGAAAGTGATGAGAAAATTCCTTACAATTCGATTAGTTCAGGTTAATTTAATTTATTATAAATCAGACTAGTATAATCAGTTGGTCATGAGCACGTGTGGGAAACTCTTTCCTTGAAATCATTAGTGGAAGAATTTTAACTCGAACAGGTAGCGTGACCCTTCCGCTAGGACCCTTTTTTATAGAAAGCCTCAGTTCTTAATTGACTTTGGTCAAAAAAAGATCACAATTTCTGCATATTCATCATGTTGCTAAGCTTGAAAAGCTATAAAATGTCATTTAGAGGGGCTGCTGAATACATAAAGAAGTCCAAGAAATTTGTTTGTAAGTGATGAAGCATCAAAAACTTTGGTGATTTGTCAAATCGTGACTCTCTGCAAAAAATGGGGAAAGTGATCTGTTGTGTTATGCCATATGCCTTGCAAAACATTTGACTTTTCCTTTCTTTAATATTTTTCCAATTTTGAATAATTTTCCAGGTGATGTGGACAGTAATCCTGTAAAAATAAAAGCTGATAGTGTAAAAATTCAGCCTAGTAAGGAGACCGACCAATCTGATGATAAAGAAATGCAGAAGAATAAGGCAGTAGATGTGCTTCATGTAGTACCTGGCAACAGTAGGTGTTCAACAGTATTATTTTACTGTACATTTATAGTCTACAACCCTATATATATACAGTGGCGTGCAAAAGTTTCTGGCCGGTGACATTTCGTACTCTAATTTATTAAAAAAAAGACTAATGATTTTTAATCATTATGAGATGTGAGTATGAGATATAGGAAACAAAATAATATAGTAAGAGAATATTATTTATGTTTGTGAATATATTTATTATTATTATCCTTATATTTATATGTGCAAAAGTTTTCGGCCACATAATATACATTGACGCAGTAGGACGTTAAAAGACGAATAATACCGCGTTGAATATTCACATTTAGTTCATAAAAGGTCGTGGGAGGATAAACATGGCTCGGCATATGCAAATCCAAATTCGTGAGAGTAATAAAATTTTCAAAAGAAGGAAAGTCTTCTTGTGAGATTTCTTCATTATTATCGATAGATAAATCAACCGTGAACGATATTATTGTAAAATACCGTTGTGGATATGGTTTAAAAGATCGTCCGCGTAGTGTAAGAGCAAGAAAAACATCTAAAAAAAGTAGATCGTATGATTAAACGCAAATCAACTGCGGATGTCAAGAAAACTGCTGCCGATATTGCACGCCAGCTAAAGAATGAAAACCTAGCTAATGTTAGTCGTAGTACTGTGACACGAAGACTACATGATGTGGGACCTTTTGGCCATATGGGTATTAAAAAACCATTAATTAGTAAAAAGAATAAGAAGGCCCGATTACAATTTGCCAAAGATCCCCTAATTAGACAATCAAAGATTGGAAAAAAGTAGCTTTTTCAGACGAATCTAAATTTAATCTTTTTGAAAGCGATGGTAGACAACATGTACGACATCCTATTGGTACGAGAAATGATGTTCGGTATCAAATTCCTTCTGCAAAACGGTGGAGGAAGTGTGATGGTTTAGGGAATTTTCTCTGCACAAGGAGTCGGTCCGTTGATCGAGATCAATGGAAATATGACCGTTGATATTTACAAGGGCATTTTGTTATCATATGTTGAAGAAACATTGCCGCAGAATTGGATCTTTCAGCAGGATAAGGACCCCAAATATACATCCAGGTTGTTAAAACAGTGGTTTTCTGCTTCAAATGTGAAAGTTTTAAGCTGGCCATCTCAGTCACCGGATTTGAACCCAATAGAACACTTACGGGAAACGCTAGATCGTCAAGTTCGAAAGCATACATATTCAAATAAAGCCGCATTATTCAAATCATTGAAGGAAGAATGGAATAAAATTTCACCTGCTTGTATTAATCAATTAATTGAGTCAGTGCCACATCGTTGTGTAGATGTTATCGCTGCAACGGGAATGGCTACAAAATATTAACATAAAAATATAATTTAAGTCATTATAGAGCATATGGACTAATAATTTTTTCTTGTAGTACAAAGTGGCCGGAAACTTTGCACATATAAATGTAAGAATAATAATAATAAAAATATATTTACAAACAAATAATATTCTTTTACTATATTTTTTTGTTTCCTATATCTCATACTCACATCTCATAATGATTAAAAATCATTAGTCTTTTTAGTGTTCCGTACGGAACACGTATAAAATCACTTCGGTGTCTGTCCGTCTGTCACACCCTGATTTTCTCCGAAACTATTTGTCATAGAAAGTTGAAATTTGGTAATAATATAGGAATTGATGGCCTCATCAGAGCCATGTAGTTTTGAAAGTTAAATTTTGACTTAAGGGGTTAGTTTTGGGGGGTTAAATCGGAAGTGAAAAAAAATTTTTTTACTAGGTAATCGAGTGTGGTGTCAAATGAAACCTTGTGAAAACACGAGTAAAAAATATATATATAATGTAATACTTGCGCGCACTTTTCTTTGTATTTTTTTTAAAAAATCGCGAAAAATCGCTGTCCACCCGCCTTATCTCGAAAAGTACTTATCAAAAAATTTTGAAAAAATTCTGGAATATTCTCCACGGGGTATTGAACGAAAATTATCACGAGTGCATTACCTGTAATAATTTATTTGGTATATAAAAAAACAGAAATTTCAAGGTCATCAATTTTCAGTAAAGATTGGAAATAAACTTTGTTGAAAACTCATTTGGGGTGTGTTTTGTGAAGTCACTGATCATTTTATACTTCCGTTACAACATTTTTTATTTTAAAAGCAATCAACGTACGGAACACTAATTGCGCAAGTTCAACTTGGACTTGACCGGTTATTTTTTAATAAATTAGAGTACGAAATGTCACTGGCCGGAAAGTTTTGCATGCCACGTATATGTACTCTTGAACAAATCTGTTGGGAAATTGTTCAGCTGATTTTTAGCCTTTTTTTTTCAGACTTACCCGATTTTTTGGGCCAAATATCTGCAGAAGAAAGGGTACTTTTAAATTATTCAGATAAACTAACTCATGGACAGAAACACTACAAAAAATTCCAAGCGATTCAAAAAAGATTAAAGGGTCATTCTCCAGTTAAGAAAAGCAGAGTAAAAACGGTACAAGATAAACGTATTTTTAGAATTGCGAGAAAAGAATACACTTTGTTGCCTCACCATCATTACCGGTGTAATCATTGCCTGTTTGTGAACACAAATTTGAAAAAAATGTATACCCATATAAGGCATAATCACAAAGACAGATTGGAGTCCCCTGATATTTATAAGAGTAGATTGAAAAAACTAAATGGGATGTCGGATAGTAGAAGGTAAAAGTAACTGTTTTTCTCTTGTTTATGTGTTGTATGTGTGTTTATATTTTTCGGGCTGCTTTTAATGGGTCATAGTTCTTTTGAGAAATCACATCCTTCGCGGCGACGGACATAAATGGTATTTAGATGGAGCCATGTCCGAAGAACATGGTACATGGGGGAACACTTTCCATTCTAAAAAAAATATAAAATCCCATGGCGTTTTTACCGTGTGTCGCTTGGCGTCATCTAGAATGTTGACGATCCGAAAGATCAAAGCCACTACTGATTTGAAATTGCTCATACCATATTTTGCATGTTTTGTGAGTCGCATTATTTTCTCACAAAGTCGAGCACCTTCGGGCGCATCTAACCTGAAAAAAACCCTCGTTTGCCGCTCCTGTAACGCTTCAGGGGTTTCCCAGCAGCATGTATGCTATACCCATAAAAAAAAGTTTTAATGAAATCGAGAACGTTTTGCTCTAATGACCTTCCTTAGATTTTGAATTATTTTTCCCGTTAACTACTCCATTAACTGTGGAGCTAGAAACTTAAAAACACACCTGTATGTTTTAGGGGAGTACTAGGTAAATTTACCAATTTTTTTGTTACAGTTATGTTTCATGGGTTGAATATACCCCCCAAGATGACGATCATTATCGCTGCAACCATTGTCTAATTGTTATGCAGGGGCAGAAGGAAACAGAACGGCACGTAGTCAAGAACCATAGGCAGTTGAAAATAATTCAATGTCCCTACTGTCCGTATCAATCTAGACATGATTTAAAAACTCATATTATGTCTATCCATAATGATGAGAAAGATTACAGGTAATTAAGAGGCAAATGGAAATATGCAACTTGTGAGAGGAAATATATTTAATGGAAAAATCATTTGTGAAATAAGCTGATATAATTAAACCAGTCGCGACTGTGTGCGTACACAAGGACATAATTGTCACTACTTATTCATACTTGCTCATATAGAATGTAAACTACAGTATGTCCTTTGGTCATGGCATACACATTATATATACACAGGGGAACAGCTGTTTT
Organism: Pachyrhynchus sulphureomaculatus; assembly: GCA_019049505.1. NCBI lineage: Eukaryota > Metazoa > Arthropoda > Insecta > Coleoptera > Curculionidae > Pachyrhynchus > Pachyrhynchus sulphureomaculatus. Next base: position 137,836,322 of record CM032448.1, read on the forward strand.
GGTGTCGAGGTTTTTTGAGCTGATTCTATATCAATTTGATGTCCTGAATTCAAATAACGTATTCATTTGTACCTAGGAGCTCAAATTTTTAAGTTATACAATTTTAGAGAAATATAAGTTACATTATTGTAACTCAAATCCGTAAGTGTAGTAAACAAAAGTAGATACGAAATTTTTATTTTAGTTATACAAAATACAATATTATGTCGTACTTACAAACAAAAAAAAAACATTGAAGAAATGAAATAGTCACTCAACACTTGGAAAGCTTCTTTTCCGCGACATTCTTGAATGTTTTTTTAAACAGTCCCTTTTTAAACTCCAGCAGTAATCTGCCATCATGTGCATGTCCCATCTTCCTTGATAGCGGTCCTCCATAACTTTAATATCTTGGTGAAATCTTTCACCTTGTTCCTCACTCATGTCTCCTAAATTTTCTGGAAAACGGTCTAAGTGGCTGTGTAAATAGTGTATTTTAATACTCATATTGCACCCTAAGGATTTGAAACTATTAAGCATCTTGTTAACCATTTCAACATAGTTTTGAGCTTTATGTTTGCCTAGAAAATTTTCTACAACTGCAACAAATGATGTCCAAGCTTCTCATTCAACTTGATTCATTGAATTTATGAAGGCAGGATCCTTAATTAATTGTCTTATTTGTGGGCCGTCAAATATCCCTGCTTTGAGTTTTTCTGTGCTCAACTGATGCATTTTTACCCCTATATATGCAAAACAAGACCCATTCTTATCAAGAGCCTTTACAAATTGCTTCATTAAGCCCAACTTTATATGTAACGGAGGAAGTATGATTTTTTCTCTTTCAATCAAAGCGTCGTTAATGACATTCTTTTTCCCCAACGTCCATGTTTTCTCTCTGAGGCCAATCTTTTCTAACCCAGTGGTGTGTTTTGTCCCTACTATCCCAGAGGCACAAGAAACACGGATATTTCGTGTAACCACTTTGCTGCCCAAGAAGAAAGTTTATCATTTTTAAGTCTACACAAATCATCCATTGATGTTCGTAATACTTTATCTTCTGCAAGACCAAAGCTATGGTATTATATTCTTCTTTCAGTTTCGTTGAGTGAGCTAGTGGTATTGAACCATATTTATTCCCATTATGTAGAAGGACACATTTTAAACTTCGCTTTGAACTGTCAATAAATAGGCGCCAATCATCTGGAATATATTCAGAAAGTCCCATTTCTTTCATGAGTCCCCTAATTTCGTGACAAAATACAAGCTTGTCTTCTTGAGAAAAGAATGGTAGCAGATCTTTTTCTCTTGTACGGTAAAAGGTAATTTTGGTTCCTTGTTCCAGTAAATTTTTGTCGTTCAACCTAGAAGCCAGTACTTCAGAAGCTTTTTTCGATAAATTGAGATCCCTGGTGAGATCATTTAATTCATTTTGATTGAAGCGTTGAGGAACTGATGACGTCCCCTCATAGTCACTGTTAGTTTCATTAGCATCAAAACTTTTATCAGCATCAGAAGAGCGATCAGAGGGAAAATATTCGTCATCAGAGATATGTGGTAGCTGATGAAATGTTGGAATCGGTATTTCATCTGAGTGCGGGATAGGGCGTATTGCCGAGTCTAAATTGGGATAAGTCCACTTACTGCGGTTATTTCGACTGATTCCATTAGTATTTACTAAACAGAAATAACAATCAATGAAGTGTTTTTTTTTGGTTCTCTCCAAACCATTGGTACGCCGAATTTTAGACATTTTCTTTTCCCGGTAGTCCACTGCCGTAAATGCTCTGTACAAGTTTTACATACGAGATGCGGGGCCCACGTTTTTGTCCTAATCACCAAGCTTAACTCCAAAGTATCCAAGATACGCTCGCTTTACAAAGTCAGTAATAGTTTGTCTGTTTTGTTGAAACATGTATTCTCCGCATATATAGCAAAACACATCAGGTTGATTTACACAACTTCTTCTTGAACTGGAACCTGAACTCATTTTAATTCTGTTCAATAACACAAAAACACTCTTTTCTTAACATAAAATAACACGCCGGATTCGATCTACTCTCATTAGTAAGAACGCACAAACTGACGAGACTTACCCGAGTTAGGTGATTAAAAGAGTCAGTTCAGGTACCTGATAGGCAATGGTTCCACTATTTATAGATTTCCCTGGAATTTACTCAATTACAGACTGACAATAAAACCATTGTACCTACATTAATGAATATATAATAATTTTAGAAACTCTCATAAATGAATATACTGAATAAAAACCATATTGGTAGATAAGTTGATGTATTTAAAAAAGTAGAGCTGATAGAGAAAAACGGATTGCATGTATAGATTTAGCGTCCCAAATATAGTTAAAATCAGCTCTAAAATCCCAGGCACCAAGACAAAAATATTTTTTTGTTGCCCTGTGATTTTGAAAGTTACATATTTGCATTTTTAGATAAGATACCAAAATGGGACATTATTAGGGTTTTTTATCACTTAAGAAATATTTTTAACTACTGCTACTAGTGACTGCAACTTTCTTATTTTTAATGGAACTCTGTATATTTTTTTATCAATTTCAATTCGCTTTGAAATTCTTTTTCCAGCGATTTATCACAAGTTGACATTTGTTTGACAGGTGACCGGCAAAAAAAAAACTGATTTAAACTCTTAGACTGAGGCGGCCATGGCGGATATACTAGCAATTGTTTTTGTTCGTTTTATCTCACTTTGGAAAGAATTTAAGACTATCATTTATCGTGCCATTTTCGCGAGCCTGAGTGGTTCCTATAAAATATTATGCCTTACATTCAGTTACAGAATTTTCTCTTTAATGATCAATATCACCGAAATTAAGATAGGAATACATATTTTTTATTTAACCTAGTTACACACTATCGGTTTTAGAATAGAAAAATATGTTAATATTTCTTTTATCAAATTTGTTTGAGAAAAGCCGACTGACGGGATCGAAAAAAAACAATCTTCTATCTGATTTACGTATTTCGATATGCTGGAGTTCAGCTTTCATCAGTGGGGTGCGAAAAAAATATTCACGACATTAATTTTTTAGGGTCAATTTTTTTCATTTATTATTGACATCCTCTATTTAAGTGAATTTCGTAACACCCGGCATATATATATATATATATATATATATATATATATAAAAGATATATATATATATATATATATATATATATATATATATAAAGATATATATATATATATATATATATATATATATATATATATATATATATATATATATATATATATATATATATATATATATATATAAAGATATATATATATATATATATATATATATATATATATATATATATATATATATATAAAGATATATATATATATATATATATATATATATATATATATATATATATATATATATATATATAATTTTATTTCAATAAACACACAAATGCTGGGCAGGCCCATGAAGAAATGTGTGCTGTTTATAGTCATGATCTGTTATCAAAATCAACAGCCAAAAGATTATTCAGTTGCTTTCGTTTTCAAAATTTCGATGCAAAGATACTCTTTACACTCGTCGACCAATAACAGAAAAAGTTGATAAAATTTTGGCAAAGTGAGCAAGGCGTGACATCGCCAAGAAATTAAACATCTATCACCAGATTGTTTTAAACAATTTCGAGAAAGCTGGCTATAAAAAGAAGCTCGATATTTGGGTGCCACATGATTTGACGCTAAAAATTTACTCGATCGAGCTTTCGTCCGCGAAACGTATCAAAATCGGGCCATTTCTGAAGAGTTTGATCACAGGTGATGAAAAGTGGATCACGTACGACAATAATGTGCGAAAAAAATCGTGGTCGAAAAACTATAAAGCGCCTCAAAGGAAGGCAAAGCCTGCATTGACGCCAAAAAAGGTAATGCTGTGTGTTTGGAGGAATTGGAAGGAAATGATGTTAAGTTAGTTGCAAAAGATTTTGTTACAGTTAGTTGCTCATAAACGACAGAAATTCTACAGTAACGGGATTATGCGTTTAGAAAAATAGCAGAAGGTCATCAAGTAAAGTGGCACATATTTGATTTAATAAAGTTCTTTTAAAAAATAAATAACAATCGTCTCAATTTTGACTTTAGAAGGCCCAATAATGATTCAACAACCTGTTTTTTTTTTACCCTTGTCAATCTGGTACTATTATTGTTTTTTCAGGTGTGAATTGTGCGATTACAAATCAAAAATTAAAAACGGCTTAAGACGACATATACAGAATGTACATCTAGGATTTAAGAGACATTTCATGTGTACTGAATGCCCTAAAATGTAAGTCAAAACTTTTCTTTCATTATTTAATCCACCATATTATTACTGGCTGGACGCAGTAATAAATATTTAACGATATTATATATATATATATATATATATATATATATATATATATATATATATATATATATATATATATATTAGCTTTTATTAAAAAAAAAAAATAATTTAAACACTTTCGGGCAATTTCAACAACAATACTTTTATTAACAATTGCATTCAGACATCTAACAAAGCTGGCCGACTACTTCGGCTCTCTAAACTATAATTCATAGTCTGTACCAAAATACCTCTGTTACCTAAACCTCATTAGGGTTACATAAACACTTTTTATAAGATATGGTCATATCTGTAATAATAAATAAAGTTAATGGTTTACGTAATGTAAACAAGCCAGTCTGTCTGAAAACAATTATCAATAATTAATATTCTCGTTCTTATATATGCATCGTTCAGCCTATCCTAATTTTTTTTTAACCTCTCTTAACCTTATTGCCGCTATCTCAATCGGCATTGGTGAGAGTGTCACCAATCCTCTCCTCTTTTAACCTTATAGTGGGATCGCCACTATCTCAATAGGCATTAGTGAGATCGTCACTAATCCTCTTATCAAATTTATGTTACTGACAACTGTAGTCGAACAAATATACAGTAAATGTTTATTTTTGGTAAAGTGAGATCGCTACTCTAACTCACTCTTTTGCATAATTATCTTGACGGTAATGACCTAACTGGTCTTGTGCATCCACTGCGATTCGCTGTCCGTTCTCATGTAGTAGGTGTCTCTCGGTTGAATTTTCACCTAAAACAAATTCACTGAGTAAACGTAATAACTCACGTTCTGACGCTGGCTTTTGGGGATTCTTCTACTTCACACACTAGTTTAGATTATCAAAGTCTTCGTTGTCACTAACGATTTCACCGTCTTCGTTGGGCAAGTGTTTCTATATTTTTGTTAATATAACTAGCAAATAATAATTTAATATATTTTATTTATTTATTTAATTACCTTTTAGGATCTTTGGAAAATCTAAAAAAGCTAAATCCTTTGGAGATACCACATATATTTTTACAAGCACTAACCACACATCAAAAACTTCCCGTTTACTTTTTGGAAAATTATTTTCCCCTTTACTTTTTGGAAAATTATTAATAATGAATTTCGGAGCACGTTATAAAAAGATTTTCCTTGAAATCCGGAAATAAACATAACCCGCGACCGCGCTGGCAGCCATGTTATTAGTATGCTAGGGGACGCATGCGTGATAAAAAACAGGACTTTGTTTTTCTTGAGTGTCGCTACTGTGTTTTATGTTTACTGTGCCTCCACGATGTCAGCCGTCTTTCTCACTTTCACTTTGCAGTAGTTCAGAACAATATGGTAGGTTTTTTTGTGTTTTTAGGAGTGACAGTCTCATTTGGACGTCCGGAACGTGGTGAATCATCGGAGCTTGTACGACCGCATTTGAGTTCACTGAATCATCGACATATAGTAGCTTGCGACGGAGCAGATATGCAATAATACTTTTCAAGCCGTTCGTGGGTATTAGCTGTATTTTTTCCCATCATAAAGCAACACGAAATTCTTTTTGTTGCCTCTCAAAGAGTTGTAAGTCGCAAACTAATAGACAAAATGTCATAAAAATTTTACAGGAATCTTCTGAGAGTTGAGCGTAAATGAAAATCATATGTTTTTTGTTTGTGCTGCGATCTCCCGCAAAATCTCGGGTCTTTTCACCCCATATAGTAGGATGCTCATCATCTTCAGTCGATTTTCGTCCGTGTTCGTTGATTAATAATAGCACAATAGTTCAGACTCCTCGTAAGTAGTGTCTAAGGCTTCTTGAATTTTCTTAATACCTTTTCCCTTCTTTATAACGTATTTTTTCCTTTTTTTTACCCCACGATATTCCAATTTCAAAATTTTTTCACGAGACATCGTGTTGCTTTACGGGCAGCTACTTCTACAACATATTTAATCGGACCGGCACTCCTCATATATGTTTTAGAGGTGTGCACGCAACATTCGATGACATGTGGAGTTTCTACAAAAGCGGAAATATCCGAGGCTCACTTTCCGTGAGACATTCCTTGTATGTCTCAAGTTACATTGTAATCAGTATCAAATTTTTAAGGAACCACAGAAACCAACTTGAAAATGAACCTAATCAGTGATAAAATACATTTATTCTTCTTAGATTCAAACAAGTCGGAAGCCTCTCGAGGCATGTGCGTCGTGAACACAAAGGTGACACTGTTGAAAAAGTAAAATGCTTTCATTGTAGTAAAGAATATATGACAAAGGAAGCTTTGGTTCATCATATACAGTGTAAGTCAATTCCTTTATTACTTTTCTTTCTGTTCAAATGATCCATCTATCGGCGACAGTGTTTGTCAGAATTTGAAACAATAACGAGTAAAAAAAATAAAAAAAAATGACGGAGATATGAGCCATCAAATAGGACCCTCTTGAAAATCCTTGCTGATGGTGTACTTATTTTCTCTGTTGGGCATCGTCTGAAAAATAACAAAATAATTTTTTTTGTTATTTGGAAAGGTAATAGCTAAGATGTAGCATAGGAAACAATTTTTTAATTTTTTTTTTTGTAGAAATGACAGCTGTTTGAAAAAGAAACTCTGATTTTTATACAAATTTTGAGTTTAAAAACTTATGAACGTGGGGCACCCGATCAAAAAAAATCAATCCTATGCTACATATTATAAAGAATATGTGTCGTAAATTTTAACAAAATTGGTTAAGTAGAACCTAAGATATCTGGTACACTAGTTTGAAAAAATTAGTTTTGAAAAAACGCAAAAGAAAAAAACAGTACGGCGCACTATGGGACAGAATCGTGCGTACCGTCTCAAAAATAGGTTTTGCGAATGTAAAAACTGGAGAGGTACACGATTGTTTTTGCAGTATCAAATATCCTAACCTTATTAGAAACTTTAAATAGACTTTTGACAGTTAGCGATGTCTGCCGATGTCGTAATTTTGATACCGTCACATAGAGCAGCTCGTATAAAAGTCAAGGCAAAAAAAAAATTGCCCGAATCTGCCCCCTTTTAAATGGGACGAAAAATACCTGATGGGGAGGCAAAGGCAAAATATTTAAAAAAAAATTTTAAGATTTGATTCAGGAGATTTTTTCGAAAAATAGATTATTTCTGACATTTTATTGTTAAATAATATTGTCTACTAGCGGACATAGGTCGGCAGATAGATATGTAGGTAGGTAGGTACAAGGCAGCTTTACCAGGTAATATCACTAGAACAGGTGACTATTGTTTACATCTCAGCAAGTTGTCAAAGTTTTGTTTACAAACTACCGCATTGAACTACATACATACATAAAGTGGTTGTTTTTTGAGAGAATGAACTACATACATACATAAAGTGGTTGTTTTTAAGAGAAGCTCTCGTGATTTTTGACAATGTGGTGAATTTTCTACCAACAAAATACATGTGATTTTTTTCGGCTTTGTTGCTATTGCCGAACTGCTACTACCTGGTAGAGCTGCCTTGGGTAGGTAGAAACATTTTTTTTGTGTTTTATATAGATAGATTACTACCTAAATTAAAGTTTAGGTAAGGTGGAAATACTGTTATTGGAAATCCTATCATATCATATAAGAACGCGATAAATATCTGACTACCCGCAGATAATAATATTTTTCTCACGGAATTGAAGTATAAAAGTTATTGATTTAATTGTCATTTACCAGTACTTTATTGTGCTTCGACATAGAGTCTTCACCAACCTCGGTAAAAACAATATTTGCGAAGTACCTATACAACAAAATGAGTGAATTTGTTGTGCCTCGACGAGTATTATGCGAATTTTTCATTGACCATGAGACAAAAAGAGAAGATATTCAAAAATACTTAGAACACCATCATTTGTCGTCAAAAAGTGAATTAGTTGTGAAAAGTATTCAAAAATCGCTTATATCAGCTTTTAACAATCGCTGGACCACATCTAACCGAACTAAAAAACGTTTCTTTAATAAAAATACAACGTGGTTAGACGATGAATTTAAGGTACAGTTCGACGAAATACCAATGGATAGCAAACCTACAACATCTGGAGAACGTGGACGTCCATCAAAGTCTTATGAAGATCTGTCAGAGAAATCGAAAAAAAAGGAAGAATATGGAGTTAATTCAAGAATATGGACTCGAGAATGTACATAACGCATACGTCCAAGGATTGCGGTCTGAAGGAGAATTGGAAGAAGCTTTTGTTGTTGCAATGATGCGGAATTGTGATAGAGATGAAAAAAAGATCATAAAGGAAAAATTGTTGCATGAAACTCGCAATGCAACATATTTTACGGCGGATGAAGCTTTAAGTCTTTTTGCTGATTTAGATCTTTCGAAATCACAATACGGATTACTTCGAGCAAGTCTGATTAACAAAAACTTCGATATATTGCCGTCATATAATATATTAACAAACGCAAAAAAATTGTGTTATCCTCCACCCTCCAGCATTGAAGTAACCGATACAGGCGCTAAAGTAAATCTACAAGATTTGCTGGATCACACTACTGCCCGTATCTTAAAAATTGAAAATATTTACAACCCAACAAGAAGAAATCTTAAATTGTTTATCAAATGGGGATGTGATGGTTCATCGGGACAAAGTGAATATAAACAAATTTTAACAGATGAAAGTAACTTGGTCTCAGATGCAAACTTATTTATAGCTGATTGATACAGAAACAAAAGAGGTTCTTTGGCAAAATCCGGCTTGCTCTTTTATTCGGTATTGCCGACCAATTCTGATGGAATTTGCAAAAGAAACGCCCGAGAAAACCCGTTCAGTGGTCGGTGATATTCGGGGTCAAATTAATAATTTGAAAATTTCTGAGATACACATGGGGGACCAGCTAATTGAAATAAGTCACGAGCTGTTCTTAACTATGGTGGATGGAAAAAGTTACACAAGTTCTAACTGACACAAGTTCTGGAGTTGTGTGTACGGTGTGTGGGGCTAAACCAAGCGATATGAATAATTTGGAGAAGATTGAATCAAAGTCAGATAATATGAATGCTTACGAGTACGGTTTGTCGACGTTGCATGCATGGATTAGGTGCATGGAGTTAGTTTTACATATTCCATATAATCTTTCGTTTAAAAAATGGGCTGCGAGAACTCCGGAAGAGAAAAAAAGTAGAGAAGACAAGAAAAAACTTGTACAAAGTCTATTTCGAAGCCGAATGGGATTGCATGTTGATAAACCCCGGCAAGGAAGTGGAAATAGCAATGACGGCAATACAGCTCAACGTTTTTTTTTGAGAACTACTACTGCTCTTAAGAAATAACAGGAGTTAATAAGGATCTTATTAAAAGGTTTTATGTTATTCTTCAGACTTTGGCATGCGGTATTACTGTAAATCCAGAAAAATTTGGTGAATATACTCGCGCTACTGCACAATTGTACGTTACACAATATATGTGGTATAACATGCCTTCTTCAGTACATAAGATCTTAATACATGGGGAAAGTATAATTAGACATGTTGCTGTTCTGCCTATTGGTAATTTATCTGAGGATGCCCAAGAATCTCGTAATAAAGATTACAAAAATATCAGATTATGTCACGCTAGAAAGTGCTCTAGGTCCGCAACGAATGAAGACGTATTTCATGGTCTTTTATTTACATCAGACCCATACATATCATGTATCAGAAAACCATCAGTCACTGTGGCCAAGGAACTGTTAGACGAAGCCAAGAACCTCTTAGATATTTAAATTGTAGTTTGTATATCAATAATTTTTTTTTTTCTATTTTATGTAGTGGATTAATAGATGTTTGTCATTTATTATATGCTATTTTCATATGTAATATTAACAAAAATACGAAATAATAGTGTATATCATTAAACTGTATAATTATCATTCAATAAGTTAAGTAAACTATGTTTTTGTATGAAAAAGTGCCATTTTTATTTTTGTATTATTTTTTTATATATTATAAATAAAATAATTCTCGCAAAAAAGAAAACCGACTTTCCTCCCTCCGATTTTCATAAATTTTCAATAGAGTTATCTAAAAATCAATATTTTTGGACGGACAAAATAACCGTCCGATTTCCGAAATTTTTTTATGTATTCAGCCTGTTGACAAATTCTTTCAAAAAGAAGAAAGAATTTTGAAAATCGGTTTATAAATGGCCGAGATATTAAAAAATTAATTCCGATTTCCAAAAAAATCCATCCAACTGCAAGCAATACCTTTCAAACAAAAAAAGAATTTTTAAAATCGGTTCACAAATGGCGGAGTAATATTGGAACAAACATTTAAAAAAAACAAAAAAAAGGAACAAAAAATACACACGTGAAGTCGGTTAAAAATTAATAACGAATGTACCATTATTTGATAGTACCAAATTTCAGCTATTTACTTCAATCAACGACAAAGTTACAGATTTTTGAGACAGTACGCACGGTTCTGTCCCATAGTGCGGCGTCAGCGTCTTAAAACCTAATCTTTTTTTAAATTACCTTCAATCTGCGATTCCTGGATCGTACATGAGGCCTTCCATTGTTGCCGCGATGTCCTCCGACTCCTTTTGAGCAGCTCTTTTCATTTTCATGGCCTCTTTAGTCTCCTATTGGGCTCTCATGTTGGCTATAGATATTCGTTGGGAATTCAAGTTCTCGGTAAATCGCGGCGCGTTTGGGCTAATTACGAGGTTTAATAATTGCATCATTTGTAATACTCTAGTATATCCATCATTAATATACTAGCTGCAATATAAGATGCAATCTCAATAATTTTTGTGCCACTGTAATGCACTTTTGGAGCCATAGACAAATAAATGACGATGTTTTGACTTTCGTTATTATTCTGAGTGTATCCTTCTAAACAGCCTTCTAACAAATCGGTATCAGTTCACCGGTTCAATTACTTTTTGGGCAACTACAGGAATAGATTTATGCTTATAAGAATCCAAAGTTCCAGAGGCATTCGCTTTCTGATACGAACACCAGGTATCTTCGCTGGACGGGCACTTGTCATGCTGTGACTATTCATCAGTGGATATTTTATGGTAATAAGTTGCCCATATCGCATTTTTCATTGTTTCAACTGATGTATTTATACTCCTTCTAATTGCAAGACCATAGTAAACTGTTAACTCGTCAATAAGCTTGACTGTCAACTTCCCTTTTCCACCTATATCAGGATTATCTTGTTATACTTAGCGTAATTGCGTACCCATTTCCCAATCAGTTGTGGCTTGACTCAGCTTATTGATGAACCAACACGGATCCCTGATCGAGACGGAGAGTTCGCCAGTCTTCTTGATCTGTTTTTAACCACTAATCCGGAGATTTACACGGTCAGCGTAAATCCACCGTTAGGTTCTTCCGACCATAAACTACTTTCGACATCGAGTATTCTAGCAATCAGTGACAGAGAGGCGCCCAAACCGCGCAAGATTTGGCACTACAAATCTGCTAAATGGGAAGATCTCATGGAATATTTTCGAACTTTCCCTTGGTTGGACGTTTGTTTTCGATCCGACGACCCATCTGACTGCGCCAGGGAGGTTTCCGATGTTATTTTGGCCGGTATGGATGCTTACATCCCTTGTTCGAAGAAATGCCCTTCCAACGGCAAGCCTTGGTTTGACCGAAAATGTAAAGAAGCTGTTGCTTCTAAACATCTTGCATACCGACAGTGGCGTGAAGATCCTAACACCATAAATCGTAACATCTTTGTTCGTGCCAGGAACAGATGCAAAGAAATTATCGACGAAACCAAGGAGGTACACAATCAACGGATTAGAAACAAACTTCTCGCTTGTCCCGGCAATTCCAGGTCCTTTTGGTCAGTCGCTAAGGCAGTTAGTCAAAATTTCACCAAATCCACCATACCACCACTCACACGGCCAGATAATTCTATTGCAACGACACCTGTTGAGAAAGCGAACTTGTTGGCTGAACTCTTTGCTTCACATTCTACTGTCGATTTCCAAGGAAAAACACCACCTACTATTCCCATAGTGCAGTCAAGGATGCCCGATATTGTCTTCAGACAGCGTATCATAAAACGTATTTTGATGAAGCTAGACACCAAAAAGGCTTCAGGCGCTGACGGAATACCTGCCATAGTTCTCAAGAACTGTGCGAGGGAACTAACACCAGTTTTCTGTAGACTTTTCAACCTATCCTACAGAAAGGGAATATTTCCTTCCTGCTGGAAATGTGCCACAGTTCAGCCGATACCTAAAAAAGGCAAGAAGACCTTGCCAAATAACTACCGACCAATCGCACTACTCTCAATAATATCGAAAGTCATGGAAAAAAAGGCTATCAATCAGCATCTTCTAAAATATCTTGAAGGATTCAACATTATTAGTGATCAGCAATATGGTTTTCGTAAAAATAGATCAACAGGAGATCTTCTGACTTATGTAACACATGTTTGGAACAACGCAATTGAACACTTTGGAGAATCTCGAGCGGTTGCTCTTGACATATCCAAGGCATTTGACCGTGTTTGGCACGATGGGCTGTTGGCTAAGCTACGTTCTTATGGTATGTCTGAAAAGTTCTGTTTGTGGCTCTCATGTTTCCTCAGAGAGCGTTCTTTACGAGTGGCAGTTGACGGATTTCTTTCTAACACCTTCACTATCAACGCCGGTGTGCCCCAAGGTTTCATATTGTCTCCTACTCTCTTCCTCATTTATATTAACAATCTGCTGGAAAAAGACCGAGAGCCCAATCTACAGCTTTGCAGATGACAGTACACTTATCTCTTCATTCACTTTGAACGCTTGGACATCGACTACTCAGACGAATATCCGCAGACAGCAGGAAGTCATTCAACTTAACAAAGACCTGGAAGAAATTCTATCTTGGGGTGACAGTAACCAAGTGGAATTTAACGCTACAAAAACCCAGGCGGCAGTTTTTTCTAAAAAAGTTAACGTTGCAGAACCCGACATAGTTATGTCGGGGCACTCCATCCCTCTAACATCGTCACTCAATCTGTTAGGCGTTAATTTGGGAGCAAATATGTCCTGGCATGAACATGTTGCAGGCATAGCAAGAAGAGCTTCTCAAAAGTTGGGAATATTATTTCGAACCAGAAAGCTTTACACTCCACAACAACTGTTAATTCTTTACAAAGCTCAAATTCGACCAACTATGGAATACTGCTCCCATGTTTGGAGCTCCGCTCCCAAACATACACTGCATTTGTTGGATTCTATCCAGAGAAGAGCTGTTCGTCTGATTGGACACCCGGAATTGACCGACGGCCTTGATTCGCTGGAACATCGGAGAACGGTTGGCGACTTGAGCCTATTCTACAAGTACTTTCATGGAAAGTGTTCGAAAGATGTGGCCCGTTTTGATTCCTCCCAGAGCGGTGCATATTAGAAGTACACGTCGCGCTGATGCTTCACATCCGTATGAGGTTCAGCTTGTTACTCCTCGTACAACGCTTTTCAAGCAGTCTTTTATATGGAGAACATCATACCTTTGGAATGGTTTACCCAGGACTGTGTTTCCCATCGAGTACAATCTACAGCGATTCAAGAACAACGTGAATCGTTTTTCTCTGCACACGTGTCGCTCCTGTAGCGCTTTAGGGACTTCCCTGTAGCACGTGTGCTAGACCCATAAAAAAAAAAAAAAAAAAAATTGCTTTTGCACGGGACGTATACATCCCTTTTTTTAACGACTAAATTTTTATATGGCTTTGAGTCAACAGTTCCTTTATAAGTCTTACTGTCTCCATCGCCTACGTAATTACCATATCGTACTTTACAAAGTGTTTCGGATCTTTTAAACATTGCTACAGTACAATCCACTTCCATTTTTCCAGCTGATCCTTCGTGATTGGCAGAACATTTACCTGAGTGTTCATTGCTCCACTCATCATACTCCACAGTATCTTCATATTTTTTTCAAAATTTACAAGCTTTACAGTATGAACTTTTTACTATAAGATCAAGAACTTTTCCCGAGTAAAATGATATACGAGGCTGGTTTGAAAAGTCCGTGCAAAAATAAAAACTACTTATGTGTTTGGGGTAAACCTTTTTTATTTTTCGACATAGTCTCCTTTTAGGCTTATACACTTCGTCCAACGATGTTCTAGTTTGTTGATCCCTTCCGAATAATAGGATTTGTCCAAGTCTACAAAATATCCATTAGCGTCTACAATCACCTCCTCGTTTGAATAAAATCTTTGTCCCGCCAGCCATTTCTTCAAATTGGGGAACAAATAGTAGTCCGAGGGAGCCAAGTCTGGAGAATAGGGGGGATGTGAAACGAGTTGGAATCCTATTTCCATTAATTTTGCGACCACAACTGCTGAGGTGTGTGCTGGTGTGTTGTCGTGATGGAAAAGGACTTTCTTGTGGGCCAATCGCGGGCGTTTTTCTTGCAGCTCGGTTTTCAAACGGTCCAATAACGATGAATAATATTCACCTGTAATAGTTTTACCCTTTTCCAGATAGTCGATGAGGATTATCCCTTGCGAATGCCAAAAGACAGTCGCCATAACCTTTCCGGCCGAAGGAACGGTCTTCGCCTTTTTTGGTGCAGATTCCCCCTTGGTAACCCATTGTTTAGATTGTTGTTTGTTTGGTCTCAGGAGTATAGTAATATATCCATGTTTCATCCACAGTGACGAAACGACGCTTAAAGTCCTCCGGATTCTTCTGGAACAGCTGCAAACCATCCTTGCAACACTTCACACGATTCCGTTTTTGGTCAAGCGTGAGCAATCGCGGCACCCATCTTGCGGATAGCTTTCTCATGTCCAAATGTTTATGCAAAATATTATGTACCCGTTCAGTCGAGATGCCCACAGCACTAGCAATCTCAACGCACCTTAACTCTTCTGTCATCCATCACCATATCATGGATTTGATCAATGATTTCTGGAGTCGAAACCTCCACATGCCGTCCAGAACGTTCAGCGTCACTTGTGCCCATATGGCCAGTCCGAAAATTTTGAAACCACTTATAAACTGTCCTAATCGAAGGTGCAGAGTCACCATAATGTTTATCAAGCTTCTCTTTAGTCTCCTGAGGCGTTTTGCCTTTCATAAAGTAATGTTTAATCACCACACGAAATTCTTTTTCGTCCATTTCTTGAAAATCACTCGACTTCCTTGATTCACACGAATGCCAAACACAAAGAAATAGACCAATATGGCTGAAACTTGGTGTGCGTTGATTCAAGAGATGCTACTAACTAAACATGACCTCGATACGCGCCGGTGGTGCCATCTCTCGGACTTTGCACGGACTTTTCAAACCAGCCTCGTAAGAGTAGAAAAACGCCTAAAAGGGATGAGAAACCACGTTTCATCCAAGTTCCATCCCCTGAAACGGTGAATTCTACTGCGTTATTCAGTTCTTTTGCCCCTTGAACAGCAGTTTTCATGGACAATTCTTAAATAGTTTTTGTAGCAGTGTTAACATCATTCACAACTTTATCGTAGAACGATTGGAAAATTGGTTTAGATAAGTCCATAATTCCTCAGAATTTCTCTATTCCTACTAAACCAATACCAAGAAGTCTGAACGCGAAAAACTAATCGTCTATTCACATCATATGCTCTACCACCGATAAGAGGGCATGAGTTTATTAGAACTATTCAGCACAATTCACTTTTAGTTTAAAACCAAGATCACGAAGAGAAGTTTCGGTAAATTTTATATATTTTCTGTAGGTTCAGATGCTTCTTTAAACTGATTTATTACAAATTAAAGTAATTTTTTGTGTCAATTATTGCGATAGTCCAGACTATTATAAAAATTCAAGTCAATGGTATTGACATGACTCGAGGTCAATAAAACCACAAAATCTTAACATTCAGTTGTTTTCGTGTGGATATTTTGTTACAATTAGTATTTTCTCATGTCTCCTTTATATTTTATCACCATGTCGTTTAGGCATGGATTCTGCAAGGTTGGTTAAGTATGTGGAGTCCATGGTTATCCACAGTGTCTTCAGAGCTCCTTTTAGATCGTTGATGTTGCTAGGTCGTGTCTCTTGAACCTTGTTCTTCATGAAATTCCCGGCAATTTCTATAGGATTAAGGTCAGGGAAATTACCTGACCGCTCCAAAATATTAATGTTATGGTCATTGAGAAACTTTTGTCACGACCTTGGCCTTATGGGCGCGGGCCCCATCATGTATAAAGTAGTCACACTGATGAATGTCCCAAAAATTAAGCAAATGTTTTTCCAAAACATTAATTTAATTGCTTGCTTCCATAGTTACATTGTTGGGAAGAAAGTACAAACCTTTCCTACCCTTGCTTCCATTAAATGCACCCCACACCATCACACTGTCAGGACCCCACACCAACACACTGTCAGGGTGTTTAACAGTCTTAACCGTATATTTAGGGTCATACCTTGACATGGTACTTGGACGCCGCACAATCTTTGAGCCCCTCCTGACCAACCTGAAAGTGCTCTCATCACTAAACATCACTTTCTTCCACTTTTAGATGCCCAATCTTGATATTTTTTACAGAACTCGAGCATTTTTTTCTTCATTGCTGCTGTGAGCAGGGGCTTCTTTGCGGCATGACGACTTGGTAGACCCAGGTCCTTCTGCATGCGGTGACGAACTGTCCTAGTTGTGACGTTCTGTAGGAGCGTAGGATACTTGTTTTAGAGTTCAACGGCGGTTATAGGAGGATTTGACATCACTTCACGCTTCAAAAGCTTAACAGTCCTCGATGAAGTCTTCTTCGGTGCGCCAGAGCCTGATTTTCTGTGAGGTACCGTTCTAGAAGGCAATAACGCCGCTGACCGCTTCAGTTGATAAATTGTCTTTCTCGACACGCCCAGATCTCTGGCTACAGCAATTACTGAATCCTCCTTCTCTAACAGATTGAAAGCACGGGATTTCTCTTCTATTTTAAGCTTCTTCCGACCCATTGTGTGCAGTGGGATTAAAGATGTTAGACCTCAAAAGTGATAAAAACATTGTCTTATCGGAGAAAGAAACGGTCAACCTTACTGTAAAAGTCCACGAGGCGAATTGAGTGTTGACTAGGTGGGAGAAGGTCGCCTGTGGTGTGCTAATACCGCATGTCATCACTAGGTTCCTCCCTCATTTTTATAGTGGGAACAGCAACTGAAATTATGGCGCGGATTTTACGTGTCAAGTTTTTTTTGCCGCACAAGTGTAAAGATTTTTTTTGCCAGCACTGTTCATTAAAAAAAAATCAATTTATCGGGGCTCAGCGTCTAAAAATGATCAGCCTGTACATGCAGAAAAAACCATAAAATTGAATTATCATTTTTATTAGTAGCTATAAAGAAGCGTCATTTATCAGTATTCTTCTGGAATTGCTATTTTTACAACGATTTACCGGTTTCAGTACAATAAGGGACCTTCATCTTCTTTAGTTTTTATATAATTCTGTTTCTTTTTTTGTATTTTCTCTAATATTTTATTTTTTTAGCTCGTCATATGAAAATGGATAGCTTGGAAACATTTCAATGTAAATTGTGCTCTTTTAAGACAAAATTCAAAGTACGTTTCGGTAAACACAATACTTTTTGTCACAGACAAGCGAAAGTATGTCACATCTGTAGCTTCACGTGTAAGACAAAGCCTCAGTTGAATTTACATTTGCTGACCCACAAGGAGAAGCTAGAAGATAAGGATTTAAAATATCGATGCGATCAGTGCGATTACAAAACTTATCGATTGTACAGTTTTCAGGTATCGAGAGTTTCTTTTTAAAGCCTTACTAATGTCTCAACCCTCAAATAATTTAACGAAATCTTTTTACTCACGATTTTGCTTCATTTAGTATCGATCGTTGAATTTAATTTTGAAACAGTGGTATTATTTTCGGTATCATTCGAATGCTAATTTTCTACTCTTTCCAATAATACCAAAAACATTTGGATGTCCAAAAAGTTTTCCTGATTAAAATGGTTTTACCCAATGGAACCGTTTTTGTTCGCTCAGCAACGTACTCGTCGCGCGCTATTCATCCCTATAAAAACATATGCAACTGCATTTTCCTATTAGTCCTTTATCAGATCTTGAACTGACAACATCTCTGTTACACGTGCTCACTACGTCATCGGAAAATGGAGATACTACCCCGGAAGAACCAGCACAAGTCATTGCCCTTCCTTCCCGGCCGACTGGTCCTTGGTCGCTTCGGGCGGCTTTCACAGGCTGCTGTCCACTCAGCTGACAGCCGATTTGATTCCGGTGTGTACTGGTGGATCCATGCTTTATCCATTTTCACCTATCGCATGAAAAAATCCTCTTAATTGCGCTTAAACAGGTCCACACAGCTCTCAGAATCATCAACACGTTATTGTTTTTGGTCCACTGTAAGCAAACGCGGTACCCATTTCGAACAGAGCTTTCTCATGCCTAAATGTTCACGCAAAATATGACCGGCACGTTCTTTTGATACCTTTAGGGTGTCAGCTATCCCACGCAATTTCACTTTACGGTCATTCAAAACAATTTTGTGGATTTTTTGATGTTTTTGATTTTCCAGAGGCAGAGTCCACGTAACACTTATCAAGTCATTGCTTTGCTTGAACGGTATTTTTTCCCATCAAAAAAAACTGTTTAATCAACACACGAAATTCGATTTTTCCATTGTTTTGAAAATATCAAAAGTAGCGTCACTAGAACCACTGTAATTTGTAAACTAATCGTCGAAATGTCATGAAATTTTGACATGTATCATTTGAAGGTTGGTACTTCCTAAAAAAAAAAATCATATGGATTTTTTGAAAAAGGTGACATCTATGTATCAGACCAGAAACTTTTCAGCCTGTGGTATGTTAAAGAATAAAATCGATTTTTGGCAAAAACATTGTTCTTTTTTCAAAAATCCCGTGATTTTTCACCCCATCTAGTAACTTAAATAAGTAAGTCGTTCAGTTTACAGCGCGCTAGTAATTTCGAATAAAAAATGCGCCATTGTATCGGGTTCTTAAAGTATCTACAAATTTAATGAGTCCTGGCTTTGGAATTGTTCACTTTAAAATTTGATTTGCTTTCAAGATTGTATAAAAAGTGCATTATTTTCCTTTGCATTAGCAAATACTTCAGTCGTGATAAAAAATACGGTGAAACGCCGGGCGCTCATGGAGTATCATATCTGTCACACGTAAACACGTTTATCTTCCCAAATTTGATCTGCCACTGCTCGAAACGCGATCAAACCCTAAAAAGCACTAAGAATTGGGATGACATACAAATAATTGTTCAACTTTTAGGTTCACCAATTGAAACACAAGAAACCAGAAGAAATTCAATATTTTTATTGTTACCACTGCGATTTTAAGGCGAAACGGAAAGATAATCTGAAAAGTCACATTTTCAGACACGACAAGAAGAAGGATATAGAATATGAATGTTATATTTGCTATTTTAAAACGATTAAGAAGGACGTACTTGTGCGACATATAAATAAAACATTCTAAAGATGCAAAAAATGACCTAACAGTGCTGAAAACTGAAATAATTCCTTCTAGAGTGGAGCTACAAGACAAAAAGAAAAACTATTCATATGGACGAACGCCCAAATAATACGAAATATACGATAAAACGAAAAACTAAAGTTATCTAATTCTAATTAAATGGTTAAGAAAACAGTCCTCCCCCTCCCCCGGAGGGGATAGGGGTGGTGGGAGGTGGTAGGGGAGAATGTCTCCTCTACGAACCGCCATAGATTTCGCGGCGGTCACCCCTTATAAAAAAGATGTACCTCCATAAACATTGTGTATTTGGAGTAAAAATCGGTACGTTTTACAATTGAATCGTTCATTTCAAAAACCACATTAGTCAAAAAAGTAAAATTTTCAGTAGGCGAAAAAATCTTTATTAAACTAAAACTATCCTTTATAAGAGGAAAAAATTTAATTTAATTCAAATTATTTATGTAGTTACATAGTTTATCACATAATACATGTAGTTTATTTTCGTTGTTATTAAGAAAAAATTTTTTTCTTGAGACTTAGGTGGTTTTTGCACTGAATATAATTTTAAAGTTATCATTTTCCTTCTTTAAAAGAAAACAAGTCAACAAACTGTCAAAAGGGTTTATTAAAAATGCTTCAAAATACAAACAAACAATAATATTCCTGATTTTAATAATTAATTAAGGCACATAATCAAACTCGTGGTCATTTTCGACATAATATTCTTCCTGGTTCTGTCCTTCCGCGGTAGGCCAGTGGAAAATCCCGTCATAAAATGGAATATGCTGTTCAAGGATACTATTTCTAACTTGCTTAATATTTTCAATTTTTTTGGGGTTTATAGGAACATTGCCACTGGGATAAGCCTTTACGGTCGGTAGGGATATATCGATAGCTCTATTTCGAGCTAGATTAAATGTGTGGATCGGTTTGCCATCAATTTGACTGGTATCTGAACAGAGATAACACTTTTTATCTCCCACTCAACTCAAACCCTCGCTAGAAAATACGTGCAAAAACAACATAAGTCTGTGACTAATGTGGTTTTTGCAACAAACGGTGGAAGTGGATAGGCGGCAATTCGTTAACCGTAAATACGACTTACGTGGCTTTTGCATATAATATGTAGGTACCCTTGAGGAGACGTTTCCTAGCAAAAACTCAATTTTGCTAAATTTTGACTTATGTGGTTTTTGAAATGAACGATTCAGTTTATATAGGACATGTTAGCGTGTTCTTTAGTGCAATATTTGAAGTCAAAATTTGGTGAATTATTCGCTCACTATTCGCCAGCACCTGGTATGTTAAATGCGGTACATACATTACGGTAAATCGAAAAACGTTATATTTAAAGTGTCTGGACAACACAGATTAAGTGATTAATAAAAAGAAACGACAGAGAATTACGTGTGTACAAGGTATCTGCACTGATGATACCTGGTTCAGGTTGGTTCACGTTACTCCAAATGTACAATGTTTATGGGGGTGCTTACTTTTTATGGGGGGTGATCGCTGCAAAATCTATGATGGTTCGTATAGAGGACATCCTCCCCTACAACCTTCACCCCTCCCCTAATCCTTACGGGGGTGGGGCTCGTTTTCTTAACCATCACCAAAGTTATGTATTTTTCTAAACAGCACAATTTGCGTTTTAAATAATAGGAGACTCGTGTAACTTTTTTTTGAAACGATTATCTCTTTTTAGTGTTCCGTACGGAACACTTATAAGATCACTTCGGTGTCTGTCTGTCTGTCTGTCTGTCACACCCGATTTTCTCCGAAACTATTTGACATAGAAAGGTGAAATTTGGTAATAATATAGGAATTGATGGCCTCATCAGAGCCATGTAGTTTTGAGAATTAAATTTTGACTTAAGGGGTTAGTTTTGGGGGGTGAAGTCGGAAGTGAAAAAAAAAATTTTTTACTAGGTCATCGAGTGTGGTGTCAAATGAAAGCTTGTGAAAACACGAGTAAAAAATATATATATAATATTATACTTGCGCGCACTTTTCTTTGTATTATTTTTTAAAAAATTCGCGAAAAATCGCTGTCCCGGGCCTTATCTCGAAAAGTACTTATCAAAAAATTTCGAAAAAAATTCTGGAATATTCTCCACGGGGTGTAGATTGAACGAAAATTATCACGAGTGCATTACCTTTAATAATTTATATGGTATATAAAAAAAACAAAAATTTCAAGGTCATCAGATTTCAGTAAAGATTGGAAGCAAACTTTGTTGAAAACTCATTTGGGGTGTGTTTTGTGAAGTCACTGATCATTTTATACCACCGTAACATAAATTTTGACTTGAGGGGTTTGTTATGAGGGGTGAAATCGGAAGTGAAAAAATTTTTTTTACTAGGTCATCGAGTGTGGTGTCAAATGAAAGCTTGTGAAAACACGAGTAAAAAATATATATATAATGTAATCCTTGCCCACACTTTTCTTCGTATTACTTTTAAAAAATCGCTGTCCCCTACCTTATCTCGAAAAGTACTGATCAAAAAAGTTTGAAAAAATTCTGGAATATTCTCCACGGGGTATAGATTGAACGAAAATTATCACGAGTGCATTACCTTTAATAATTTATTTGATATATAAAAAAAAAATTTCAAAGTCACCAGTTTTTAGTAAAGATTGGAAACAAACTTTGTTGAAAACTCATTTGGGGTGTGTTTTGTGAAGTCACTGATCATTTTATACCACCCTAACAAAAATTTTTATTTTAAAAACAATCAACGTACGGAACACTAATTGTGCAAGTTCAACTTGCACTTGACCGGTTTTTTATTTTTTAATCAATTCTCAAACGAGAATGTTATATTGTTTACTATTGAAATGATTTTTGTCTCTAAATTGTAATTTTCTCTTTTGTAACCTTATATCTTATTTTCATAATAAATTCCTATGTATTAAAATTATTGAGTCGTCAACCTGTTACTGCATATTTACCCTTAAATGCTCTTTCGACTATGATATGAGAATGATTACCAAAACTTTTTTCTGGTTTAATATAGTATGTTTGTCGTGTTTTTAAACAACTTATTAAAGGTACATCTGTAAGGAGTTTTATATATTTTGTTAACTTATGTTAGTTATTAAACGGTACTTTGTAAATAGTTTTAATAAACATTTTTAAATTTATAGCAATTTTGAATTTTGATGGTATTTTTTCCTATCTCTGAAAAATTTTTAGTCTAGTTGAAACACATTTTTTGCAAAGGGTTTACTCATCAATATAGTTTCCTTCAAAAGCGATACAATCAGTCCAACGCTTTTCTAACGTTTCTATACCTTTCTTGTAGAAGGATTTCTCTTTGCCTTCGAAATAGGCCTCAGTTTCGGCGATAATTTCTTCACTGGAGCCAATCACTTTCCCTGGTGTTTGCAATTACACATCTCTGTGAAGTAGGATTCTTGGTTCTAGTGATAATTAAAAAGAAGAATCAAAATAGATTGGACCATAGACATAGAGGATGGACTGAGCATTAACTTCATAAAATTGACCACTTTCTAGAAAGAGACAAGGCGATTGTACGGCCAATACCTGTCTCTTTTCTGTAGGCTTGTAATAAACAAGGCGCTGTACCCTGAGATGGAATTCAAGGCGACAAAAGCGCCATACTCGATTTTAGTATTGTTACATGACTTAGAAATATTATTTTTAAGAGCGCCGTAGCTTAGCGGCATTCTAAAAAGAGACAGCTACTGCCCATTCATTCGCTTTGTCTCTCTCACACTTTTTACGTCCATATCTACTTCACAGCGGGATACGGAACACTCAGTCCATCCTCTATGTCTATGGATTGGACGTTTAAACATGACATGCGCCCTGCATTCTCGAAGATAATTCGATTCTAAGTCCCTATTGAAGCAAAGCAACAACGTCCATCTCATTAATTAAATAGAGTTGATAAAAAAATGATAAACGGTGACATTCAAAATAGGTTTTATGAAGTTGGTGATTTTCAAGAAATTTGTTGGGAGATTCGTTTGAAATTAGAGTTTCTTTAATTTTAAAAGATTTTAAAAATAACAGACAATTTAAGAATTATAATGCAGCTGTATGGCAGTGTCTTAAACTCTAACCTAAAACTAACAATTCGGTTTTATACGACATCCTAACCGAATGAATTTTCACGTTTCATTCTAATTAACGAGAGTTTGTTTATAATGTTGTAAAACGGTAGTTTCCGTTAATTACAAACGCGAATAGAAATTCTTAAAATGGGCATTTGAAATTAAGAAAGCCAATAATTTCTTCAGTACTGTAAACATGTACACCAGGGACATTCTATGTACTTATTTGACGGTTAGGGAAAGAAACTTCGATAATTAAACAATACTCTCTACATATGTCGGAACATATCTTTGGTTCAATTGCTACATGACGTGTCAAGAGTTTAATCGAAAGTATGCAGTAGACAGCATGGAAGGACTAGAAATTTAGGAAGTTACATGACATGAGTATTAAATATTATCTCATAAAACAATTTCACAATTGGTCATAAACTCGTCATTCCTTTTGCCAATAATAAAGGACAACATTTCAGTACATGGAAGGTGATTCGACAGAATAGAATAATTGCTACAAATATGATAAAAAGTGAGTACTTACTTTATCTTGGTCATTTACCTATAACAAAAATTACAGGTTCCATTACAGGACAGTAAGTAATAAAAAGGATTTATAAGATTATATATTTTAATCTCCTCTATATTTGACAATATTATTCTCGGTTTCATAGATCTCGACCTCGTACAACCACTCGGGATGGTCCATGATTTCTTTCATGCGTTTCCATACATAAATAGCGACGTTTTCTGTTGTGCTTGGTTTGTCTTTAAAGTACTCTATATCCTTGTCTATGTTTTTGTGATCCATTGGTTTCATAATAGCTTCTTCCATGTATTCTTTTAAATCGGTTAGGTTCATTAGCATTCCTGTTTTTGGATCTATCTCTCCATATAAGGTAACATTAACTAAAAAATGTATAAACGGTGACATTCAAAATAGGTTTTATGAAGTTGGTGATTTTCAAGAAATTTGTTGGGAGATTCGTTTGAAATTAGAGTTTCTTTAATTTTAAAAGATTTTAAAAAATAACAGACAATTTAAGAATTATAATGCAGCTGTATGGCAGTGTCTTAAACTCTAACCTAAAACTAACAATTCGGTTTTATACGACATCCTAACCGAATGAATTTTCACGTTTCATTCTAATTAACGAGAGTTTGTTTATAATGTTGTAAAACGGTAGTTTCCGTTAATTACAAACGCGAATAGAAATTCTTAAAATGGGCATTTGAAATTAAGAAAGCCAATAATTCTTCAGTACTGTAAACATGTACACCAGGGACATTCTATGTACTTATTTGACGGTTAGGGAAAGAAACTTCGATAATTAAACAATACTCTCTACATATGTCGGAACATATCTTTGGTTCAATTGCTACATGACGTGTCAAGAGTTTAATCGAAAGTATGCAGTAGACAGCATGGAAGGACTAGAAATTTAGGAAGTTACATGACATGAGTATTAAATATTATCTCATAAAACAATTTCACAATTGGTCATAAACTCGTCATTCCTTTTGCCAATAATAAAGGACAACATTTCAGTACATGGAAGGTGATTCGACAGAATAGAATAATTGCTACAAATATGATAAAAAGTGAGTACTTACTTTATCTTGGTCATTTACCTATAACAAAAATTACAGGTTCCATTACAGGACAGTAAGTAATAAAAAGGATTTATAAGATTATATATTTTAATCTCCTCTATATTTGACAATATTATTCTCGGTTTCATAGATCTCGACCTCGTACAACCACTCGGGATGGTCCATGATTTCTTTCATGCGTTTCCATACATAAATAGCGACGTTTTCTGTTGTGCTTGGTTTGTCTTTAAAGTACTCTATATCCTTGTCTATGTTTTTGTGATCCATTGGTTTCATAATAGCTTCTTCCATGTATTCTTTTAAATCGGTTAGGTTCATTAGCATTCCTGTTTTTGGATCTATCTCTCCATATAAGGTAACATTAACTAAAAAATGTATATATTTTTATTATTGGGGTAAAACCTGAGTTTTACTCGAGTAAGAACAAAGTTGTAATAAATTTAAAAATTCATATATTCTTGTTTAATACTACAACGTACTAATATAGTTGTGTCCATGTCCATTAATATGGTTACATTTTCCAAAAACTTTCTTGTTTTCCTCATCACTCAAATGGGGGCTAAAATTAAAGTAGAAACAAGAATGAATGACAAATTATAATTAAATATTAAATTGAACAACTTACTTTGTTAACTTATTACTTTACTATTAAATTTTTTACTTTACTGGGTAGGTTTACCACATTTCCAAAGGCAATTTATAATTACAATGTCTTGATAATTCAAAAGATTCAAGTTAAATCTTAAATAATTACAGGTACTTCAAATTATCTAGTACTATCATTTTTTGTACTAAAAAAATTATAAAAAATCTGGTAAAAATGTAGTGTATCCTTTCAAAATTAGATCAAAATTTAGAATTCAGGTAAAGTACTCATCTACCTGTACCCCCTATGAAATTATGAACAAAAATCGTCTAGTGTATGGCCACCTTTATACATACCTGTGGAGCCTGTGGCAAGCGGATAACATAATCCGCCGTGTTTGGTAACATTTAGGAGGTTTTCCGCCTAAATCGCCCATTTCTTATGCAATATACACTAGCAAAAATCCTCTGAACTGTTGCCCGATTCACGACGAAATCTAAAGTTATTAAAAAGCAATTAATCGTAAGTGGTTTTTCAAGAGGTTCTCGGAAAAATCTGTTAAGACATGCCGCCGACGACGAGCCACGATATTGACCTAAAGGTGACTTAATACGACAAAAAGGAAATGTCGAGGCATGGGTATTTAGCAAAACATTCCAGTAATTTCCTTTCATAAAAAAAATAATGTGTTTATGCATTCATTGTAGGTATTATTTTCCCCAAAATCGTTAGTAAATAAATCAGTAGTAAACAAATTTGAATAAAAAAGTGAACGAATATGAACGCCTTTAATTGCTTTGACTATCAAAACTTCTTTCCCCTAAAATATTTTTTTAACCTTACTTTTTTAACCGTTAAATATTTAAATTAGTTTTTGCAGCATAGATGATCACGACTCTTTTTGCTGTTTAAACATAAATAAAAGCATTTTTAACAGTATTTGGCTAGAGGACTGTTAATAGTATATCAGAGTGAAAATATGTCTGAACAAGTACAGAGACGGCGCTCCTTTTTCGAAAAAACTAACAAGACTATACAAGAAGAGGAAACGACAAAGACTCTACTGGAAGAATGGAATAAAATATTTGGAAAGTACCACCCCAAAGACTATGTAAACGTTGTAAAGTATCCAGAGGAGTATGTCCAAAAAATAAAAGAGGAGAGAGAGCTGTGGTTGGAAGGCCTAGATGACCTCAATAAAAAGTAAATTTCATATTTGTGAGCAATAGTAGAAAGCTAATACAACTTTGAGAAATATAAGAGAAATAGTAAATAATTATTTTTAACATTTTTCCATCTTTTCAGGATAGAAATATTATTTAAAGACGCAAAGTGTGACTTTATTATCAACGAAGATATACTTACTCCCGATCAGGTAGCTTCCTTAAGAGGCATTGATTCAAGAATTAATCAATTTATGGAGGAGGCAACTACATTTTTAAAAGATTTTACAGTATACAAAAGGATCCTTGAAGTTAAGTTGGAAAAAATTGAGCGTGAAATCAAAATGATAGAGCAGTTGGCAGTTACAAAGAGATAGCTCTGAAAACTGATTTTTTTCTTGTTATAATCCAACTTAAGTCATATATTCGTGTTTTGGATTTTTTATTTTTATGCATTTTGTTATACATACTTAAATGAAAATAAAATATTTTTTTACTATTATAATATACTACTTAATAAAATAACATAAAAGGTAAAAAGGCATATTTACATTGAAGTCTCTTATATATACATCTTACCTCTTTTACCAATTTTTTGGTAACATATTTAGCATTTAAAAATATGACATAAATAAGTACCTATTGAGTAAAGCAAATTATATTTTATTAAAAGTGTATGGGAGCATGTGTACAATTAACTAGAAAGTGATGGAGATAAATTCTGTCCTAGAACATTAGCTTGATATTTAAGTTTTTCCACATTTTCAGCATTTTTCAGTTTTTCTTCATCCAGTAATCGTTCCTTACGTTGTTCCTCTATAGATTCTACAAAAAAAATCAAAAGATTTATGGAAGAAATTTGGTTGCGGCTACTGTTTTAACAACTCTTGAACTAGTAAATCGATAGTATTTCAAAAGAAAAACACAATACTCACTATTATAAGGAGTATATTTGTCTGATAAAATATTTTCTAAATTATATCCAATGACTCCAACTAACGCAGCAAAAGGTAAAGTTACATATGGCGCGTAAGTCCTTAAAAAACCAAAAACTACAGGCCACATATTAGATATTAAATTTTTTGTTATTCGTTTTTTTATTGTATTTTAAATTACTACACAATAATTTCTAAAAACAATTTTTTTAGGTTATATTGTTGCTAAAACTGCTTTTTAATTTGATTACTAGACACCGTTTAAGACATAGAGGATGGACTGAGCATTAACTTCATAAAATTGACCACTCTCTAGAAAGAGACAAAGCGATTGTGCGGCCAATACATGTCTCTTTTCTGTAGGCCTGTAATAAACAAGGCGCTGTACCCCGAGATGGAATTCAAGGCGAGAAAAGCCCCATACCCGATTTTAGTTCAAATAGAACACTTAGAAATATTACTTTTAAGAGCGCCATAGCTTAGCGGCATTCTAAAAAGAAATAGTTACTGGCCGTTCATTCACTTTGTCTCTCTCACACTTTTGCGTCCATATTTACTTCACAACGGGATATGGAACACTCAGTCCACCCTCTATGTCTATGGTTTAAAAGATGTTTATTTTGCTTTATTGTTAATGGCACTACCGCTAAGACAATTTGCCAGTTCAAGATTCGTTTCGTGCTTAGACAGATTAGTGGTGACCCACCGGTGGTGTGTTATACATCCTTGAGTTTAGTTTGGGTCCCGAGGGAAATCTCGCGTCATCGAGCCTGTGTTCTACTAGATCTACAAAATGTTCATTGTTATATAAATTTCAGCTTTTTTGATGCTACAAACATTTACCGCATGCTTATATTTAAAGCTGCTTTTACTGCGCTTCTATATTTAAATTGCAAACTAATATTTTCACTATCTAAAATTAAGATATGAAAAATTAAGTTTTAAATTTTGGGCAATAACTAACAGATGCCACTACAGATGATGCATAAGCAAGTACAGTTGATCGCATATTTGGTTGCGTATAAATAGAATCTATTTGTTTTTATTGGATAGTATTTCAAATTCATTTAAAAAAATCTATCTTAAGCCTACGTTCTAAATAATTTGGAGGAAGTATTTTATATGTATCTAATAAAGAAATAAACATTAATATAAAAAAAAACCGGTCAAGTGCAAGTTGAATTTGCACAATTAGTGTTCCGTACGTTGATTGTTTTTAAAATAAAAATTTTTGTTAGGGTGGTATAAAATGATCAGTGACTTCATAAAACACACCCCCAAATGAGTTTTCAACAAAGTTTGTTTCCAATCTTTACTGAAAACTGGTGACCTTGAAATTTATTTTTTTTTTATATATACCAAATAAATTATTAAAGGTAACACACTCGTGATAATTTTCTGAATATTCCAGGATTTTTTCAAAATTTTTTGGTCAGTACTTTTCGAGATAAGGTAGGGGACAGCGATTTTTTAAAAGTAATACGAAGAAAAGTGTGCGCAAGTATTACATTATATAGATATTTTTTACTCGTGTTTTCCCAAGCTTTCATTTGACACCACACTCGATGACCTAGTAAAAAAAATTTTTTTTTCACTTCCGATTTCACCCCTCAAAACGAAACCCTTAAGTCAAAATTTATGTAACGGTGGTATAAAATGATCAGTGACTTCACAAAACACATCCCAAATGAGTTTTCAACAAAGTTTGTTTCCAATCTTTACTGAAATCTGATGACCTTGAAATTTTTGTTTTTTTTGTATACCATATAAATTATTAAAGGTAAGGCACTCGTGATAATTTTCGTTCAATCTACACCCCGTGGAGAATATTCCAGAATTATTTCGAAATTTTTTGATAAGTACTTTTCGAGATAAGGCCCGGGACAGCGATTTTTTTCGCGAATTTTTAAAAATAATACAAAGAAAAGTGCGCGCAAGTATAATATTATATATATATATATATATATATATATATATATATATATTTTTACTCGTGTTTTCACAAGCTTTCATTTGACACCACACTCGATGACCTAGTAAAAAAAATTTTTTTTCACTTCCGACTTCACCCCCCAAAACTAACCCCTTAAGTCAAAATTTAATTCTCAAAACTACATGGCTCTGATGAGGCCATCAATTCCTATATTATTACCGAATTTCATCTTTCTATGTCAAATAGTTTCGGAGAAAATCGGATGTGACAGACAGACAGACACCGAAGCGATCTTATAAGTGTTCCGTACGGAACACTAAAAATAGAATAAAAATGTAAACATAACCTTGCTCTGTTTCTTCAATTCAAATTTAAGACAAGACTGATGTTGATTGAATTATTTTAGGTTAGGTACTAGATATGTAAACAATGGATATCCATCAAAAGCATAAGGAAAATTTAAAATTATTAAATCAAATAGAAAAAATTAATGATGATATTTTAGGAAAAATATTAGAGAATTGCTGTAGATCGCTCTCAGGCAAAGGTGAAACTTATGGTAAGAATAGAGGCTTTTAAAATGAGTTTGATACAACTTGCGATCAACGCTCATTACCTTATTTTAGATATTTTAAACTTGGTTGAACCCGACAAGTTTCAAGCTGAGGAAGTCTACGCGTCTCTTCTGTATGTATACGCACAATGCGTCCGAAATTCTCAGTCTAAAGAAGATTTTTCAAATTTTTTGACTACTGAATGTGATTTGCCGAAAGAACGAGTCAAAATTATGGAAGATTTTTATGAAAAATGGTGTAAGAGTATTCGAATTCAGCTCTTAAATATCGGGACTCACATACCTCATATAACAGATGTTAAATGGAAGATAGATTATGTTGTAAAAGTAAGTTAAATATTAAAATATAATAAAAAATAAAAAAAAGAAACCTTTGTTATATAATCTAAAGGTAAAAATTTGACTAGGGATATTAAAAACAGTCTGTTTTTTTAGCATAAGGCATTAGATCAATCTGAAGGCCCAAGATTCCGAGTCTCTTTAAAAACAGAGTTATATGATGAAAAAATTCAAAATGTCAAAACTGAGTTTGTTGAATTTAGTTGTACAAGTCAAGAATTGCAAGATTTAGTTTACAAACTGAAGGATGCAGTGAGGCATTGTCAAAAACTAGCCACAGAACACTGAAAATAACTGTTTTAATAAAGTAAATTAAGTTTTAAATAAATATTTATAATTTATTACATTTATAACATATATTTATCATTAAAATTATGGTAAAATTTCAGTACGGGGACTTTTCGGAGAAAGAGAGATTTTTTTAAATAGGCTTAAAAGGGCCTAATTCTGAAAACTTTAGAGAAAAAATGGGGGGAGGCCTTTTTGGCTAAAGTGAACTAACCTCAATTAAATCATCAGTAATTACAAAATACATTAAATAATAAAAAAAATGTCCTACCTTAATGTGAAATTTGATGTACATACTATTGGTGACTGGAGATCAAAGTTAATTCAGGTAGCAAAACGGCCTCCCCCCCGATTTTGTCTAGTAAATCTTTCAAAATTGGGTAATTTTAGGCCTATTCCAAAAAAACATCTCCCTTTTTCTGAAAAGCCCGGGTACTGAAATTTTACCAAAATTACTAATTATGGTTAGTGTGTGTATCATTTATTTCATATTTAAATTTTGCATTTTTCCACTAACACAATGATACGCCACGAAAAGAATTGTAAAGTTCAAACACTGATTGGATACTATGAAAAGTAACTGAGAAAAACTTATCCTAAAAAAGGGAATTACAGAAACAAAACAAACAAAGATATGTTGTAATACTACTTGAAATAAGAAATATTTTATTTATGTACGTTTTTGTAAAATAAAATCTACTTGCAGTGAAATACAGTAATACCCCGCTTAGCGCGACCCCGTTACGCGCGGTTTCACTATAACGCGAAATACAAAATGCACTTTCAAAAATTTATTCAGGTTTGGACATATTGCAGAGTATAGACAATAATGATGACCGTGTCTTGACCGTGTGTCAAACAATTAAAAACAGTGTTGGGTGTTATGAACGTATTTTACAAGAACGTAAACAAAACGTTACCCAAAAGACAATAGATGTATTTTTCCGTAAAAAATAAGAGTATGTATTGCATAAAGTGTTCTTAGAATTAAAGTGATTGATTAAAATGATTTGTATTTTTTTGTATTAAATTTTGACTATGTTTAATCATAAACCTCGATATACGCGAATTTCAGTTAACGCGATTTTTTTCGGAACGTATCCCTCGCGTAAAGCGGGGTATTACTGTACTAGACTTTTCAAGAAACAAAATCGTCTATTTAGTTTATCATAATCACATAAACACGAAAAGAAGCCTAATGTTGTCAAAAATAGAATTTCAAGGTCATGGCAGGTTTGACCTGGTATCATAGACATAGAGAATGGACCATAAACATAGAGAATAGACTGAGCATTAACCTCACAAAATTGATCACTCTCTAGAAAGAGACAAGGCGACTGTGCGGCCAATATCTATCTCTTTTCTGTAATAACCAAGTTGCGGTACCCCGAGACGGAATTCAAGGCGAGAAAAGCCATTTGGAAATATTATTTTCAATAGCGCCGTACTTCGGCGGCATTCTAGAAAGAGACAGCTACTGGCCGCACATTTGCTTTATCTCTATCGCACTTTTGCGTCCGTATTTACTTCACAGAGGGATTCGGAACGCTCAGTCTATTCCATAGACATAGAGGATGGACTGAACATTAACCTCCCAAAATTGACCCCCCTCTAGAAAGAGACAAAACGACTGTGCGGTCAATACCTGTCTCTTTTCTGTAAGCCTGTAATAAACAAGGCCCAGTACCCCGAGACAGAATTCAAAGCCCCCACCCGGTTTCAATTCAAATAGAACACTTAGAAATATTATTTTCAAGAGCGCCATAGCTTAGCGGCATTCTAGAAAGAGACAGCTACTGGCCGCTCATTCGTTTTGTCTTTCTCACACTTTTGCGTCCATATTTACTTCACAGCGGGATACGGAACGCTCAGTCTATCCTCTATGTCTATGTTTGATATAATTATCTGTCAAAAAAATCAAAACAAATGAGTAAAAGCCGATTTTAAAAATTGGATCCCGAAATTATTAATTTTTTTTGAATTAAAAATCGATAATTTCTTTTATAAAAAACTCAAAATAATAATTATTAAACGGCCTCGAATAGTTTCAATTGTGTTTTAATGTGTGACAAGTAGAAGAATTTTAAAAAAACTCGAGAACATCTGGGGAAATGCCACAGGTGGATTACTGTGTATGTTTAACTTCAATTTATAAAAATACTAGCCATGCCCGCGGCTCCGCTCGTGTGGACTTGATTCACTATTATCGTCACTGCTTATTCCTTATGTTACCTAACTTATTAAAATATATCCTATAACCTTGCCAGAGAACATATCTATTTTATAAAAAAACACGTAAATCGGATATGCAGTTCTTGAGGGCTAAGCGCACTAACGGACAGACAGATATAGAGAGAGATTTTCTTTTGATAAATATTAAGTTAAGATTAAAAAAAAAACATGTAAATGGGATAAGTGGTTCTCGAATGATAAGCACACTAAGGGACAGACAGACAGAGAGATGCTGTGTTTTATATATATATATTATACAACTTATATAGTCTGGCCAGAGATCATATGTATGAAAAAAAAACACATAAATGGGATAAGTGGTTTTCGAGAGATAAGCGCAATAATGAACAGAGAGACCTTGCATTTTATATATCTTATATTCTTTGCTACATAATATTGTTTCATATTTAATTGTTTAGGCAGTGTATTGCAAGAGAACGCGCTAGCGGCAAACATTTTTCCAACTTGATTTAGTATTATCATCACTGCGTATTCCTTATGTTACCTAACATACTCGTAATCTATAATATATATAAAATGCAATGTCTCTCTGTCCGTTAGTGCGTTTATCATTCGAGAACCACTTATTCGATTTACGTGCTTTTTTTTTTTAAAAGATATGTTCTCTGGCCAGGTTATAGGATATATTTTATTATGTTAGGTAACATAAGGAATAAGCAGTGACGATGATAGTGAATCAAGCCCACCCGAGCGGAGCCACGGGCACGGCTAGTAAAATATATCCTGGCCAGGGACCAAATGTATGTTTTATAAAATCAGATAAGTGGTTCTCAAGTCATAAACATACTAACGGTCAGACAGGCGGAGAGACGTTGCATTTTATATATATATATATATTATAGAAGATTAAAGATAACCTGACCAGAGAACAAATGTATGGATTAAAAAAAAAAAAAACATGTAAATCGGATAGGTGGTTCTCAAGTCATAAGCGCACTAACGGAGAGACAGAGAGACGTTGCATTTTATATATGTTATATTCTTTCCTACATGATATTGTTCCACATTTAACGGTTTAGGCAGTGTTTCGCAAGAGAACGCGCTAGCGGCAAATTTTTTTTTCTGACGAAAAGCACGTAAATCGGATGTGATTCTCGAGGGATAAGCGTACTAACGGACTGACAGACAGAGAGACGTTGCATTTTATATATATTATAGATATAAGACAATGTACTGGATATGAAAAATGCTCAAAAATTTGCCTTTAAAAGTGTCTCTAGATTTAAAAGTTCATTCAAAATTGTCTGTGAGTTTTTGTGAGGCTAGGAGAGTATAAATAAATAAATAAATAAATAAATAAATAAATAAATAATAGTAATAATAGGAGATATAGTGCCAAAGTATTTATATTAAAAAATAAATTAATTACCAATAAAGTGAAATAATTAGGTACTTAAATATACATACATAATACTGAAATCTGAGAGATAACATTAAGCACAGATCTGAATATTTTTAGCTTTAAAATCAATCTCTTCAGATAGGTCTATCGTTGTAGTCCATCCGACATCAATATTTCTTTCTTTTAATAACTGATATATGTCATCTGTATGTTTTTCTATTACTAACTCGACTTTTTTTAAGTTTGTAAAATCCTCAAAACTTAATTTTTTCAGATCTTCTTCGGGAAAGCTTATTGTTTCTAGATTTGGCAAACTTCTTAGTATTCCATAGTCTGTATTTAATTTTTCTGAATTTTTTCCGGTATTATCATATAAAGCCAACCTTTTTAAACTTGTAAGTTTCAAAAAAGCAGTGGTAGCGAAGTTTTCTAAAGAGTTTCCATGAAAATATATGGCTTCTAAGTTTTTAAGGTTTCCAAAAACATTCTCATTAAAATTTTCAATAATACATTTTGTAATAAAAAGATACTTAAGGTTTTCTAGACCTAAAAACATATCGTTTGTAAATTTGAGTCCAGAAATATCGTGAAACATAAGGTATTCAAGATTTTTAATGTTGTTCAAGCTTGAGGTATCCATAACTTCATTTGCTAGTTTTATATAAAACGCAAGTTATGTAGATTTTCACATTTTTCAAATGTATTTTTGGTAAACGGGAATGTTGTCTTTTTTATATCCATGGATTTTAGGTTTTTCAGCATTGCGAGGGTGTTGTCCCCAATTTTTTCAAAATTGCAGTGTCGTAAGTTTAAAATTTCTAACTTTGGGAAGTTTTTAAATGTACTGTCACTGAGAATTCCTGAAAAATAGGTAAAATTTATCAAAAATCATGCTAGAGAATAAAAAGTTAGACTAGAAGTTTGAAATTATCCTAAAGATAATCCCAGTCCAAATTAGAACAAAATTTAAACCAAATTGTATTCTTACCAGTACAATTTTGTACATCCAACCACTGTATGTCGTTAAAGATTTCATCTCTTTTAAACATTTTGAGTGCTACGTTAGGCTGAAATTTATAATTTTCACAATAAGCATGTCGAGAACTTGCTCCTAAATAAGTGGTAGCTTCCTCCATAATTTAAGAATTCTTATTCGAATTAGGTACCAGTACCAAACTGCAATTTACTATTCAAATGTTGATATACCGAGAGAGATTAAGGAAAGGTGTAAAATCTAAATTACCACTTTTTGTCGGCAAAAGTGTTTATTTTTTTTACATACATTGATGACTAATATTTTTTGTATTTACTGTCGCATTCAAATAAGTCTTTTTGATTGACCTTGCTTTCTTTGCTTCTAACTTCATAGAATTGATTTTGGATCTTATGGGGTGTACGAGGGGCAGATAAGAAAAAATAAGAACAAACAAGTTTAAAATTCATCGGTTTATTGCTGGAACTGTAGGTAACGTCAAAATAATGATGGCCGATGGGTGTCTTGATATGTAACTCTGAGTTCGGGGTATATTTGGAGTTCTACTTAATTTATGTAAAACTACTGGAAGTTTATATACCAGGTGTACAAGTATGAAATGCGGATTTCAGAAAACAGATGGTGCACCAATGCCGATTGTGCTGTAAAGATTTGTCACTGCGCCATTTTGTTGTGTCATCAACAAGTGACAGACGCGCACGAGTGATAAATTAGAAAAGTGTGTGCATAGTGTTGTGTTGTTGTGTTCAATATGTCGAAATTTATACCGAACAAAGAGCATTCGCGGACAGCATTAATTTTTTGTTTTCATTTGAAGAAAACGGCTGTTGAATCATACCGATTACTTCAAGAAGCTTATGGTGGACATGCTCCATCGCAAGATACGTGTGAACGATGGTTTCGACGTTTCAAAACTGGTGACTTCGATGTTGTAGACAAGGAACGTGGAAAACCGCCAAAAAAATACGAAGATGTGGAATTGCAAGCATTGTTGGACGAAGATGATTCGCAAACACAAAAATAACTTGCCGAGCAATTGGGCGTTAGTCAACAAGCTGTTTCCAATCCGATAGGAGAGATGGGAAAGATTCAGAAGCCGGTAGATGGGTACCACATGAGTTGAACTACAGGCAAATGGAAAAGCGCAAAAACACGTGTGACATTTTACATCGTATAGTTACAGGGGATGAAAAGTGGATTTATTTTGAGAATCCCAAGCGCAAAAAATCATGGGTAGACCCAGGCGCACCATCCACATCGACCGCAAGACCGAATCGCTTTGGCAGAAAGACGATGTTCTGTGTTTGGTGGGACCAGAGGGGCGTGGTATATTACGAGCTGTAAAAACCTGGGGAAACGGTTAATACTAAACGTTACCAACAACAATTGCCCGATTTGAACCGTTCGCTGCTTGAAAAAAGGCCAGAATACCGAAAGAGGCAACACAAAGTCATTTTTCTTCATGACAATGCTCCATCACATACGGCAAAACCAGTTCGCGACACGTTGGAAGCACTCAGCTGGGAAGTTCTACCCCATGCGGCTTACTCACCAGACTTGGCTCCTTCCGATTACCACTTGTTTGCATTGATGGGTCACGCACTTGCTGAGCAGCGCTTTGGTTCGTACGAAGATGTGAGAAAATGGTTCGATTAATGGTTCGCAGCAAAAGGGGAATATTTTTACTGGCGTGGTATTCACAAATTGCCCGAAAGATGGGAAAAATGTATAACAAGCGATGGAGCATACTTTAAATAAAGTACTTTTTATCATTCTTCCGAATTTAACATGTTTTTTTAGAAAAAAAATCCGCATTTCATACTTGTACACCTGGTATACAGATTTTCCTTAAAACCAACATTTTTTTTCTGAATGTTGTCATTTTTTTCCCAGTCACTGTATATTGTGAAATTCTTAGACCGTTTTCCGAAGAACTGTCGTTTTCTTTTACCAATCTATTCAACCTCACTCTCACAACATTCTACGTTCCTGTTACGAGGTTTCAACGTCAGCAAATCAGAATCTATTGAAATATCGTCGTCATTGTGACCGCACCCTTCGGAAAGTCCCAAGCTCAAACATCCCTCTTCCATTTCAGAAAGCAAAACGTTTCTAGTAGTTTCCATAGAATCTTCCATAGGATTTTCTATGGAAATTGCCGAATTTTCCATAGAACATCGTTGTATGGAACACGTTTCCATAGAGCACTCTTTGAGTTTACTTGAAGTTGAAATTGTTTCAGAGACGTTTTCTAAACAGGAACGGTTATCTAGGAGATTTTCCATGGATATGGTGATGGTGGGGTTTTCCATAGAGCATTTATCCATAAGGGTAGGTTGAATGGAGTGAGTTAAACGATCTGCTAGCGATATTTCTATCTGGCATGGATGATCGCTGAAACAAATTTATGATTATTGAAACTCTTGCTCACTTTAAGCGATGTGGTTTGAACAATTTTTTCTTGATTTCTTAGATTGAAATTCAAATATTTTAGACGTAATTTTGTGGGTATATTTGTAAACTTTTATGAAACGTACCTTAGGTTGTTAGGATTTGTTTCTATTAACTGTGTTGGATCGACACAGGAAACCTCAGTAGAATTGTTATTTGAGAATGCTAGAGGAGGTATAATATTCGGCCATTCTAAACCGAGAAACAAACCTTGGGTATTGGTCTCTGAGGGCGAGAAGTTCAGCAGTGGCGATTCGAGAGGTGCTGGACAACCTACAACAAAGAATAAAATTAGATAGGTAGTCCTGTACAGTCAGATTTGCACGCCCAAGGATATCATTCTCTGAACTTAACCATCATATGAATCAGTTATTTTAGAAGCCTCATAAGGCAACTTACCGCTCATATGCAGAGGAATTCCCCCACTACTATTCCCCGTTATATTGCCCATATTTTTCGCCATTGACTTCTCAACTTTACGCCATTTGGCTCTTCTGTTTTGAAACCAAACTTGAACCCGCGCTTCGGTTAAATCTATTCTAAGGGCCAGTTCTTCCCGCAGAAATACGTCGGGATAATGGGTTTTGTGGAAGGCCCGCTCCAGTTCTTCGAGTTGATAGTTTGAAAATGTCGTCCTAAAAAAGTTTCCTGTAGAAGGTAAGGATCACAAGGATTGTAGATTGCCAGG
The DNA here is from genome assembly GCA_019049505.1 of Pachyrhynchus sulphureomaculatus. Classification (NCBI taxonomy): domain Eukaryota; kingdom Metazoa; phylum Arthropoda; class Insecta; order Coleoptera; family Curculionidae; genus Pachyrhynchus; species Pachyrhynchus sulphureomaculatus. Next base: position 137,875,311 of record CM032448.1, read on the forward strand.
AAATTGGTCCATTTTGGAACACCCATTTGTTGGGAAACGATATGTAAATAATTACAACACAAAAAACACCACATGGTGTTTAAAGGGACATCTTTCAACGTGAAAATTGTTGCTTTTATGGCAGAAAAATTATGGCTTATAGTCCTTATTTTAAATGTAAACGAATATAAATTGGGAACAAATCTTCATTTAAACCAGAGTTAAGGATAATACTTACGGTTGATAACCTACCTGTATCGCCTTTGTTTTCTTTTGGAACTTGAACTGTTGGGACTGTCTGCGTTATTGGGGAAATCCTTTAAACGATTCGGAATAATCTACAAAAATGTTGATATGAAGATCGGTTTTTAATTCAGTACGTATGAATGTACCAATGTGTATTTTTCTACATATGTATCGTCTACACTAATACACTTAAAGTCTGTCTGTTTGGAGTTGATAGCACACAACATGGGTTATAAATAGAGACCGGATTATATTCATTTGCATATTTTCATATGCATTTGCATATTTAGACCATTCTCACCGATTATTGCATATTTTACCCAAAATCTAGTAATGATGCATATTTTCCCTCTATTTACAATATTTCTCGGTATTACCAGGCAATTGAATTGCTCAGGGTATTGTTAATGTCGCCGTCTGGAACCGATCTTATCGCCGGAACATTACCTGCAATAGTTTAAACGTCGATTAGGTTATAGTGCCAAGGGAATACCCAAAATTACGATGGTATTTTATTCCTTTGTTTCTTGGTCGGGATATTAAGTGATAAGTAGTTGGTTTCTAAGAATATTTGTTTGAGCGTGGATCAAATAAACAATTTTCTCGAAGACGAATTTTTATTTTAAAACAAGATATCAGTTTTAACATTATTGTTGACGCGCTTGCATCAGTGTAGTCTTTTTGCAATTTTTAACGTGTTGTGTTAAAGTTTAACGTGTACCATGCCACCCGCAAAAAAAAGTGTCTCTTCGTGGGTAGCTGATTATCCTGGAACATTTACATACGACGGAAATGTTTTATATTGTCGAGTTTGCGAGAAAAGTGTTTCGTGCACAAAAAAGTTTCAAATTGAACGGCATGTCAAGACAAGTCTTCATAGCGCAGGATTGCAAAAAAAGGCCCAAGACAACAACTTATAACAGCAGCAAGTAGCAATGATTCCACTTCTATAGGCAAACAAAAAAAACACTTTAGCATGGATTTATGTGAAGCATTGCTTGCAAGTAAAATTCCTCTTCACAAACTTACAAATCATAAGCTAAGTGTCCACTTGAGACAAAGTCTTGAGAGAAAGTCTCGAGATTAGTTCCGAAGTGTTGTCCATTTGAGATCACTTGCGCTCTCGAGACAGCAGTTGGAGACTCGACAGTCACTGCAGTCTCGAGATCAGGAAATTTTGTGTACACTTGAGAGCTTACTCTCAAGTCTCGGTCGATTCTGTGACTTGGTTGCTAGTTTGAGATTTATTTTTTTTCAAAATGGATTCACGCCAAATCCTAGCCTTTCTAATTGTGCATAAAATTATGAAAAAACGGGAAGTGAAAAAAAGGCGTGTTGGGTAAGAAAATGGGTGGATCGTCGAAATGCATTGGGAGCTTCTTCAACACTTGTGAACGAGTTGCGGTTGGAAGATGCACAACAGTTTAAAAATTTCATTAGGATGTCTGCAGTTCAATTTGAATTGGTTTTAAATTTGGTAAAACACGATATTGTAAAGCAAGATACAAAGTTACGTGATGCGATTCCAGTCCATGATAGATTAATGGTCACACTTCGTTTTCTGGCTTCAGGTAAGCCTTTCAAGCGAAATGTACAAATATTTTTCTCTAGAACATTACATTTTTATATTGAAATGAACTTTCAGGAGATGCTTATTGTAGTTTGCAATACCTTTTTCGCATTCCACCTTGTACAATAGGAAGAATAGTTCCCGAAGTGTGTAAAGTCATCTATCATCATTTAAAGGAAGAATATTTAAGGGTATGTATAAATTAAAAAACAACTTTAATTATAGAAGTATAATAACAGAAATTTTACAAATTAAGACATGTTAATTAGTGAATATGAACTATTGTAAAAATCTTGGGTTGTTTGAGTCTTAATATTTTGTTGAGAAAAGTTGTCAACAACAATGGGTGGTGATGCAATTGGCGTACTGCATGAAGTACTTGCATTTGAAGAGGATGCAGTGGACCAGTAGCATTTTTCATCCATATAAGAAATATTTAATATCGCTTTACGAATCTCACTTTTTAATACTCCTCTGTAATAATCCGATTTTAGACTTTTTAGCTCCAACGCTACGTATTCTCCAAAGCGATCGAAATCGTCTTTTGGCTTCTTCATAATTTCTATTGCTTCCTTCAGAATGTTATCATCTTCTTGAGTTCTTGATGTTGCTTTGCTAATACGTTTTCTTTTTTGATCTTGTGTGGGCTCATTTTGTATCGACTCATCCTGTGAGATGTTCATGTTTTCGGGAATATTATTCTGAAAAGTTAAAAGCGCAATTAATATACTATGTTGTATCAACTTTTATGCATAGAAAAATACAAGTAAAATTTTTTTATTTCAGTATCCTTCAAGTGCTGAAGAGTTGAAGAAATATGCAGATCAATTTGAATTAAAATGGCAATTTCCACATTGTTTCGGAGCTATTGACGGAAAGCATATTACAATGGTGGCACCTGAGAACTGTGGAAGCCTTTACTATAACTATAAGGGTACACACAGCATAGTTTTGATGGGAGTCGCAGATGCAAATTATAAATTAATTTACGTTGATGTTGGTTGCAATGGTAGAATTTCTGATGGAGGTGTCTTTACAAACTGCTCCCTGCACGATGCTTCGGAAAGCAAGCAATTTTCACTTCCCGAACCAGAAGCATTGCCTCAAAGATGTTTGCCAGTGCCATACATAATGGTAGCTGACGATGCTTTTGCTATGACATCGTATATATGAAAGTCCTACGGGTACCGAAATCAACCTGCACCAAACATAATTTTCAACTACAGATTAAGCAGAGCTCGTCGTATAATAGAAAATGTATTTGGCATTATGTCAAGTAAATTCAGAGTTATCCGAAAACCAATAAATTTAGCACCTAATAAACTAATAGATGTTACTCTGGCAATATGTGCATTGCATAACTTTTTAATATGTACTTCAAAAAATTATTTGAACCCTTGTTCAGTTGATTTTGAAGATCCTAATACACATGAAATTGTAAATGGCGAATGGCGGAATGAACCCCCACCACAAGGATCGTTTTTTTCCACTAGAGAGAGGCCAGCAGCGAAATTATGCAATCTCTCAAAAAGATGTGAGAGATGAGTTTAAAGAATACTTCATGACAACTGCAGGTGAAGTTCAGTGGCAATATCGTTTAATTGCTTAAATTTAGTACCTAATCACTTTGTTTAATTTGAATTTTTTTATTTGTAATTTTATGATAAATAAAATATCATTATGAAACATAGCAATAATTATATTAACTTACCATGTTTGAAGTCGATGTTGTGGGTGTGAAGTTGGGTAAAATGAACTGTAATGCAGTGAAAAACTTCCATTTACTGTCATACCTGTCATCAGCACCATCACCACTCTTCAATTTTTTTATCTTTTGCAGTTCATGAGAAACCTGAAAATAATATATTTGATTATTGACTAAAAAGTCAATTTAAATAGTAATGTTAATAATAATTTTAGAGGATTATACATACCTGATTGCGTAAGTTATGGATCTTCCGCTGAATTTTATTTCCACTGCAATTTTCAAATTTCGAAGCAAATTCTTCGTACATTGCCATTTTTTTTTCGCGATTTCTATAAAGTTTATGTTTCACGTTCCATAAAAACTCTTCCTCCTCATAAAGTTCAATTAATTTGAACACTTCCTCGTCAGTCCACTCGCGATTATCCTTTATTTTTAAAAAAATTAATTGGTTATTTAAATTAAACAAATATTTTAAATAAAAAGTCTCCAGTCGGGGTCTCAGCTCTTCAAACAATGACGGAAGACTGGTGACTAAGTCTCATGAGCAAGAATGAACATGTCCACTTCTGAGACGTGCAGTGTCTGATACTCGCATCGGTTTGTCTCTGAGAGTGCTCTCAGGCACATATACATTTGTGAGTCTGGTCTCGAGACTGCTCTCGAGACCATTTTGTCTCAAGTGGACACTTTGCTATACATTCAAAGATTTTTTGCGAAAATATTGCTTGAATCAGAAAATACTAGACGAATCAACATTGCGTAAAAATTACATACCAACAATTTACTAACATGTTCTGGAAGAAATACGTAATGAACTTAAGGATGACATTATTTGGATTTCAGCTGATGAAACTACCGACAGTTGTGGTCGCTAAATTGCGAATTTAATTGTGGGTGCCTTCTTCTTCCTATTTGGTGGCCTGCAAAGAACTTGTCATGACAAATCATTCTACGTTCGCCAGATTTGTGAATGAGGGTATTAAAAAAATATTTCCTGAATCTTCTGCAGATGAAAGAGTGTTTATATTTCTCTCAGATGCTGCTCCCTATATGATCAAGGCAGCCAAAGTCCTCCAAGTATTTTATCCAAATTTAATTCATGTGACGTGCTTTGCTCACGGAGTCCATCGACTTGCTGAAGAAGTATGATCCACGTTTGGAAATGTAAATAAACTGATTTCATCAGCAAAGGCACCTGCTCGCAATAACGCCCATAAAGAAAAACTGCCAAATGTGCCTTTACCTCCCGAATCAGTGGTAACTCGATGGAGGACATGGATTGAAGCCGTACTATTTTACAATGAACATTTCAAGGCCATCGAAGGTGTAGTAAATGACTTCGATAGTGCAGAGGCTATGGCAGTTCGTCAATCCAAGGAAGCATTTACGATTCTGATATTAAAAAAAACATAGCTTTGATTAGCACTCACTTTTCCCACATACCTGCGGGTATTAAAAAGCTTGAAACTCGAGATTTGGCGTTGACCGAATCAATTCAGTTAATGAATAAAATCCGTCAAATAAACTCCACATTGCCAGATGTATTCCCGCGTAGAGTTAAAGAAAAGTTTGAAAACATTTTGTGCAATAACCCAGGCTTTGAACCTTTGTGTCAAATTGATAGTTTTAATAATGGGACGGGTCAACTTTTGCCTGAAACAATAAGTGCTAACAGAGCACCTAAATTCAAATACTGCCCAGTTACCTCAGTGGATGTGGAACGGTCTTTTTCCACTTATAAAAATATTTTAAATGATCGAAGACACATTCTTACTACCCAACATTTGGAACGATATTTTATTGTTTACGTGTACAAGAATACAAATGTTAAATAATTTTAAAAAAAATGTTAAATATTTGTTATTTAAATTTGAACATCGTCGTCAATGTTAATTTTATGCTGATTTTGAAATAAAAAACTAAAAATTACTACTTTTATTATTATTTAATACATTAGAATCTCACAAATTAGAACCACTTTGTGCACCGGGCAGTTCGAATTTCTGAAAAGTTCGAATTTCTGGACATTTTTTTTTTTTACAGAAAATGATAAAATTATAATAAAACTAGTTATGTAAGCTTTATTTTAACACAAAACAGTTTTTATTTATTAACATTTAATTAATTGAACATATTAAATTCATAGAAAAACTTTAAAAAAGTTTTTTAATTATTAGGTATTTAATTGGTTTTTAACCTAAAATCAGTAATACTTGTTTGTTTTTTTGATTTATTTAAACTGGATACAACTTTCACACGTATGAACACTTCACTTTGACCTTCAGTCATCAACTGACCCAAATTTGTACAAGCATATCAAATTTCACACGCATATGACCGAATTGTACACACCACGAATAACTCCCCGTTTTATTAGTGTTCCGTACGGAACACTTATAAGATCACTTCGGTGTCTGTCTGTCTGTCTGTCTGTCTGCCTGTCTGTCACACCCAATTTTCTCCGAAACTATTTGACATAGAAAGGGGAAATTTGGTAATAATATAGGAATTGATGGCCCCATCAGAGCCATGTAGTTTTGAGAATTAAATTTTGACTTAAGGGGTTAGTTTTGGGGGGTGAAACCGGAAGTGAAAAAAATTTTTTTATACTAGGTCATCGAGTGTGGTGTCAAATGAAAGCTTGTGAAAACACGAGTCAAAAATATATATATAATATTATACTTGCGCACACTTTTCTTTGTATTATTTTTAAAAATTCGCGAAAAAAAATCGCTGTCCCGGGCCTTATCTCGAAAAGTACTTATCAAAAAATTTCGAAAAAAGTCTGGAATATTCTCCACGGGGTGTAGATTGAACGAAAATTATCACGAGTGCATTACCTTTAATAATTTATATGGTATATAAAAAAAACAAAAAATTCAAGGTCATCAGATTTCAGTAAAGATTGGAAACAAACTTTGTTGAAAACTCATTTGGGGTGTGTTTTGTGAAGTCACTGATCATTTTATACCACCGTAACATAAATTTTGACCAAAGGGGTTCGTTTTGAGGGGTGAAATCGGAAGTGAAAAAAATTCGTTTTTACTAGGTCATCGAGTGTGGTGTCAAATGAAAGCTTGTGAAAACACGAGTAAAAAATATATATGTAATGTAATACTTGTGCACACTTTTCTTCGTATTACTTTTAAAAAATCGCTGTCCCCTACCTTATCTCGAAAAGTACTGATCAAAAAATTTTGAAAAAATTCTGGAATATTCTCCACGGGGTATAGATTGAACGAAAATTATCACGAGTGCATTACCTTTAATAATTTATTTGGTATATAAAAAAAAAAAAATTCAAGTTTTCAGTAAAGATTGGAAACAAACTTTGTTCAAAACTCATTTGGGGTGTGTTTTGTGAAGTCACTGATCATTTTATACCACCGTAACATAAATTTTGACCAAAGGGGTTCGTTTTGAGGGGTGAAATCGGAAGTGAAAAAAATTCGTTTTTACTAGGTCATCGAGTGTGGTGTCAAATGAAAGCTTGTGAAAACACGAGTAAAAAATATATATATGTAATGTAATACTTGTGCACACTTTTCTTCGTATTACTTTTAAAAAATCGCTGTCCCCTACCTTATCTCGAAAAGTACTGATCAAAAAATTTTGAAAAAATTCTGGAATATTCTCCACGGGGTATAGATTGAACGAAAATTATCACGAGTGCATTACCTTTAATAATTTATTTGGTATATAAAAAAAAAAAAAATTCAAGTTTTCAGTAAAGATTGGAAACAAACTTTGTTGAAAACTCATTTGGGGTGTGTTTTGTGAAGTCACTGATCATTTTATACCACCGTAACATAAATTTTTGACCAAAGGGGTTCGTTTTGAGGGGTGAAATCGGAAGTGAAAAAAATTCGTTTTTACTAGGTCATCGAGTGTGGTGTCAAATGAAAGCTTGTGAAAACACGAGTAAAAAATATATATGTAATGTAATACTTGTGCACACTTTTCTTCGTATTACTTTTAAAAAATCGCTGTCCCCTACCTTATCTCGAAAAGTACTGATCAAAAAATTTTGAAAAAATTCTGGAATATTCTCCACGGGGTATAGATTGAACGAAAATTATCACGAGTGCATTACCTTTAATAATTTATTTGGTATATAAAAAAAAAAAAATTCAAGTTTTCAGTAAAGATTGGAAACAAACTTTGTTGAAAACTCATTTGGGGTGTGTTTTGTGAAGTCACTGATCATTTTATATCACCCTAACAAAAATTTTTATTTCAAAAACAATCAACGTACGGAACACTAATTGTGCAAGTTCAACTTGCACTTGACCGGTTTTTTTTTTTTTACTTTAATGAGCGAAAAAAAATAATTTGTAGTGAAAATACAAAAAAAAAAGTAAAAAAACTTCCAGAAATTAGAACCCCCTGTTCTAATTTTAGAGCGTTTAATTTGGTTTTTTGCCTATTTAGTTCAAAATCATAGAAAAAAATATTTTCTAGTGGAAATAAAAACCAAAAAAAAACATTTCCAGAAATTAGAACCACAGGTTCTAATTTGAGAGCGTCCAATATATTGAAATGGCCGGTTCTAATTTCTGGACGGTTCGAATTTGTGAAGGTTCGAATTTGTGAGGTTCTACTGTATTGCATATTTTGACCCTTTTCATGCATATTTTAAGCATTTTTCATGCATATTTGCATGTATATTTCAAGATTTTTATGTTGCATATAATCCAGTCTCTAGTTATAAACATTAAAATGTCATAAACCATAAACGTCCGAATTTCTCTACCAATTATTTGCATTTTTCAGTTTTAATCACTTTTATTTTCTATCTATACAATGGTACGACCTTTTTCTAAAAAAATATTTTATCACATGCTTTCTAAACTTTACAGTAACCTATATAAATCAACGCATTTCAAAGTTTATTTTAATGAGTAAATGATGAAACTAAAAAGCTTATTTGTATGATAAAGGCCTAAACGAGTACAATTAACAATTCTTAAGAACTAGAAATCTACAGTGTTACAAAGCTTAATGATAATAGGTACAATAAAATTATTTGGGATTTTAGCAGTTAATGGAATATAATTAACTAAAGTACTTATCGGTAGGTAGGTGCCTAAGTACCTAAATATGCAATAAAAATATTCTGTGTAAGTATAAAAATAAAGCAAAAAACCTATAATATGCTTAGCTCAAATCAGAACAGCGATGGCTTCAACTTTCAGTTTTGCCACGGTCAAACCTCGTGGAGTCTGTAAATCTGCATTTTCCCTGCGAGAAAAACAATGATACTTAACGTCCACGATGCCCTAGTGCATCAACAGCCAACAAGCCAAGTCCGTGAAGTTGTAAAAACCTGGGCCAACATGACGGGAGTTGGATAAGCAACTATTTATAGATTTCTAAAAGAAAGAAAACACGGTCTTTCTACAAGAAAGAAATGTTAGAAAAGCGTTGGACTGAAGCTTTTGGAGGAGACTTAAGCTTTAAATAAAGTATTTTTTATAGATTGAGACAAGTCAGTTTCCTGGAAAGAGATCTTCAAGTCGTTGCCCTAATGCAGGGGTGCTCAAACGGTCGATCGCGATCGACAAGTCGATCGCGATCGACAAGTCGATCGGGAGTGCTTTTTGAGTCGATCTCGAGAAAAAAATTCCGATATAGAACTATTCACAGATTTTGTTTTAGGTAACTAAAACAAAATGTAATGAATAAACTACTAAAATTTATTCTATCCACAATTAGGCCAGAATAACCCCCTCATCACTTTCGTTTATCGTAATAACCCCCTGCTAGCGGCAAAAGGCGGCTTTATCAAAGGAACGCGCGGTACTTGTCAAAGAAAAGCCGCGTTTTTGATTCCCGCCGTTTTTTTCTAGAAACTTCGGGCGGCGTGTTTGACGGGAACATTCGAGACTTCGTTCGTGCCGATATAAATGTTGCGCCTGCAGGAATAGGAGTCAATCTGAGTTGTAACTTGAAGGCGATGCATCGATACAAAGTTTATTAATAAATAGTCCAAAATGAGTGCGGCGAAGAAAAGTAAAACTTATCATTTTAATAACGATTGGGAGGAAGAATTTTTCTTTTGTATGGTAAAGGGTAAGTGCATTTGTCTCATTTGCCGTGCGTCAGTTGCAATACCTAAGCATGGGAACTTAGAGAGGCATCATACAACGGTTCCTAAAAACTATGAAAAGGATTTTCCGTCACAGAGTGAATTAAGAAAACGAAAAGTACGTGATTTGATAACTTGTTTGAAAAAAGAACAAACCATGTTCACAAGACCAGCCAAACAATCAAAAGCTGCAACGATCGCATCATTTAAAATATCTCATATATTGGCGAAACACAAGAAACCATTTGATGATGGATTGGTTGTGAAGGAAGCATTTATTGAAGCGGGTGAGACTTTATTTGGAGATTTTAAAAATAAAACAGAGATTATGTCTGCTATTAGAGAACTTCAGTTATCTCGTCCGACTGTCACAAGGCGTGTTGAAGTCATGAGTCAGGACATGGCAGATAAACTAAAACATGATATCATGGAATGTACATATTTTTCTTTACAGTTCGACGAATCCACCCATATGACAGACACTGCCCAGCTGTGTATTTTTATTCGAATGGTATTCAATGACATGTCGGCTAAGGAAGAGTTTTTGACAATGATTCCTCTGAAAGGAAAGACCCGTGGCGAAGATATATATGACGTTTTCTTCAATTTTGTAACAAACCACAAGCTACCAATTTATAAACTAGTGTGCATTACAACCGATGGAGCACCAGCAATGACTGGAAACCAAAATGGTTTCGTGGCATTGTGTCGAGCTAATGATGATTTCCCTTCATTTTTCTCCTTCCATTGCATTATACATCAACAAGTTTTGTGTTCGAAAGTTCTAAACATGGAGGAGATTATGGGCATTGCAATAAAAATTGTGAATTCTATCCGTGCACGTAGCTTGCAACGACGGCTCTTTAAATTGCAGTTGGAAGATAGTGAGTCAGCTGAACACACTGATTTAGTTCTTCACACGGACGTCAGGTGGTTGAGTCGCGGAAAATTTCTAGAAAGGTTTCAAGAATTATTGCCCGAAATAACAGTTTTTCTGGACGAAAGAGGTGATGACACTCAGATGCTGAAAAAACGGAAAATGGCTGACTGATTTGGCATTTTTGACAGACATCACAATGCATTTAAACACCATTAATTTGGAGCTTCAAGGTAAAGGAAAAACTATTATTGAGATGATTAGCGCAATAAACGCATTCAAAAATAAATTGCAACTTATGATAGATCAACTGAAAAATTTTCCGTCTTTGAAAGCAAGGATTCCTCAGTTGAATTATGATATTTATGAGGCAGAATTATCAAATATTTTGGGCCAATTCGAAATACGTTTTTATGATTTCAGTGAATTGGCAAATATCGCATCATTTATCAGTTATCCTTTTTCGTGTAAAAACATTGAGGAATTAGCTACTGAAATAGTAAGTCAGTTTAACATGGCCTCATGTTCTGTTGAAAATGAATTAGTGTAGATTATATCAGATATCTCAAAGCCACAGCACCTGATACAAAATTCTGGTGTTTTATATGTGAAGATAAATATCCGAATCTAAGGCAAATCGCCCTTCAACTGTCGGCAATGTTTGGGTCAACTTACTTGTGCGAGTCTGCATTTTCTGAAATGAAGATAATTAAGTCAAAATATCGCAATCGACTAACTGACGAACATATGTCATCATGCTTGCGATTAGCACTCGGTATTTACGTACTATCTTATGAAAAGTATGCTGAGGACATGCAGTGCCACGCTTCAACATCCAAAGTCACTCTTTAGTTAAGTTTAGACACTAGAACTAGTTTGTTTTGTAAGAACCAATAAACTCGCAATTTTGAATAATTATGAGTTTTTTCATTGACATTTTAGAGCAGACCTACACTTACCTTGACTAAAAAAATGCATATTGTGCGGAAAACTAATATCTATGCCACGATACACCCTACCTAGACGACAATCCTGCATCACACTTATTTGCAGCGTCTGAAAGTCGATCGATCGTAGTCTAACAATATTGAGGTAGATCGCCAGCAGTTCAAGTTTGAGCACCCCTGCCCTAGTGCATCAACAGCCAACAAGCCAAGTCTGTGAAATTGTGGAAACCTGTGCCAACATGACGGGAGTTGGATAACCAACTATTTATAGATTTCCAAAAGAAAGAAAACGCGGTCTTTCTACAAGAAAGGTATAGAAATGTTAGAAAAGCGTTAGACTAATTGTATCGCTCTTGGAGGAGACTTAAGCTTTAAATAAAGTACTTTTTATAGATTGAGAAAAAGTCAGTTTCAGAGATCTTCAAGTCGTTGCCCTAATGGGCCATAATTGTAGCAGCGATTGGAGAGTCATGGAGAACAACGCTTTTGAATTCAGAACTTTGAAGTTATTTAAGTCATGCGTTAATATTACTGATGTAAGTATACTAAAAAATCAGCCAGATTGGAAATTTCAAAGAAAAAATCTTTATGATGGCACATAATATTCAAATAATATTCAAACTTGGAGGTCTTGGCAGGAAATTTATTTCCTTTATCTTTTTTTTTGACAATGTTACAGTCTTTAAGTTACTTGATATCTAGTCACATATTAGCGATAAGAAACTAAGTCAGTGAAAATTCTGAAAATTAATATAATCGAAACGAAAAAATTCATAAATTCATGAATACGTCAGTTTATATATTTCACAAATTAGATCCTTCAGATCGTATGGCAGCTATCACGGCCTTGATAAATAAGAAATCGCGATTCTTCGGATCAGGTTGTGGCTTCGAGAGTAATAATCTTTTCCACGTTACAGTGGTTTTAGTGACGCTATTTTTGATATTTTTAAAACGATGGAAAAAATCGAATTTCATGTGTTGATTAAACACTGTTTTTTGATGGGAATAAATACCGTTCAAGCAAAGCAACGGCTTGATAAGTGTTACGGGCAATCTGCCCCTGGAAAATTACCCTTCATTTACTGATATACTGGATTTAAATACGGTTGTACAGAGACAAATGATGCTGAACGCTCTGGACGCCCAAATGAGGTGGTTACACCGGAAAACATCAAAAAAATCCTCAGAATTGTGTTGGATGACCGTAAAGTGAAATTGCGTGAGATAGCTGACACCCTAAATATATCAAAAGAACCTGTTGGTCATATTTTGCATGAATATTTAGGCATAAGAACGCTTTGTTGTAAATGGGTACCGCGTTTGCTCACAGTGGACCAAAAACAACGTGTTGATGATTCTGAGCGCTGTTTGGACCTGTTTAAGCCCAATAAAAAGGATTTTCCATGCGATATGTGACAATGGATGAAACATGGATCCGCTACTACACATCGGAATCAAATCGGTAGTCAGCTGAGCGGACAGCAGCCTGTGAAAGCCGCCCGAAGCGACCAAAGACACAACAGTCGTCTGGGAAGGGTTTGGCCGGGGCCGGGTTTTGATCGACTATGCTGAGAAGAGAAAAAACCACCAATAGCGAATATTATATAAAGTTACTGGTGCGTTTAAAGGCAAAAATCGCAAAGAAACGGGCCCAAATGCACAAGAAAAAAGGGCTTTTTCGTCAAGACAATTCACCGTGTCACAAGTCAATGGTTACGATGGCAAAATTGTATGGATTGAAGTTCGAATTGCTTCCTTATCCACCATATTCGCCAGATTTGGCCCTCAACGACTATTATCTATTCGCAGACCTAAAGGAAATGCTCGCGGGAAAGTGATTTGGCTCCAGTGAAGAAATTATTGCCGAAACTGAGGCCTATTCTGAAGGCAAAGACAAATCCTTGTACAAGAAAGGTATAGAAACATTAGAAAAGCGTTGGACGCTCTTGGAGGAGACTATGTTGATGAATAAAAAGTCGAATTTTGCAAAAAAAAATGTGTTTTAAGTAGCTAGACCAAAAACTTTTCAGCCTACCTGTCACTACTTTCGCATGCCCAGATTGAGTTTTGAAAGTTTAGTTAGCGAATTTTAGCATATAACTTAACTCTAGCAAACAATTTTAATATGAAAGATAATCTTTATATAATATATTGCATAATAGAAATAAAGAATTATGTATAAATTACCGTTTAGAATCTTTAGTAAATCTAGAAAAACAGCTTACATGTTATTATGGCCCTCATAATCGCCGGACGCCAACCCTATTGAAAATGTTTGATCCTTCGTAAAGAAAAAGCTCAGAGGAAAAACTCTGAGGACTTTGACTCAGTTGTCTCGCGAGAATTGAAAAGTTTGTAGAGTATTCAGAAAATCTAGTTGACAGCATGCCTCGAAGATGCCAGGCGATTATTGATGCAGGAGGCGATTGAAAAACTTACTAAGGTGCAGTTTTATTCGCACCAAAGAATACATGGATGGCAAAAAAAAAACGTTCTCGAAACACATTTTTTTTCAAGAATACGACCGGTCACGTTCTTACCTGACAGACCGTATTTGTCAGTTCATTTATTTATTACTGTTATTGGCACGAATAAATTTCCTTATTATTATTATTAATAATATCCTATTATATTATCCAGATTTTCTCTTGCAATGATTTATTGATACAGTGTTTTGTGGCGGCAGCTTCACAATGACTTCAACGCAGGAAAACTCGACACCTCATATGAAACGAAATTAAATTAAATAAAAATACGACCGGTCACGTTCGTACCTGACAGACTGTATTTGTCAGTTCATTTATTTATTACTGTTATTGGCACGAATAAATTTCCTTATTATTATTATTAATAATATCCTGTTATATTATCCAGATTTTCTCTTGCAATGATTTATTGATGATACACTGCTTTTGTGGCGGCAGCTTCACAATGGCTTCAACGCAGGAAAACTCAACCGCCTCATATGAAACGAAATTAAATTAAAGCAAATAGCTTTATTTAATTTATAACTAATTTAATAAAACCCGGGAAACTGTTGTATATAATTGAATTATTAGAAAAAATAATTTAATTTTAGGGTGTTGTGCTTTTTAGTTGTTTTTCTCTGTTAATCGGAAGTATAGTTTGCTTAAAATGTCGTTTTAAAATAGTGTGACGAAAATTTTAGATGATAAATTAGGTGAATTAGTGTAGTTAATATTATGTGTGTAACTATGTATCTATTAGACCAGTCGTTAGAGGCAAATTTTGACGAAAAGCTCTCATTAAATGGTAACAGGCTACATTTTGGCATTTGGCAGGTAGTTTTTTGAACGTAGAGATACTATATAAAAAAAGTTTGCTGCTCTAAAGTGTACGCTAAGCCTACAAAATCGAAAATAAAATGAGAAATTCGTTTTTTTTCGCAAATACAGTGAAGTCCGTTTATAACAAACTCCAAAAAATCAGTAAAAATGATTCGCTATATCCGAAGTCCGTAACAAACAGTAAACAAAATATAATATCATTTTTCACTACTTTTTTATTTAGATTAGGTGCTAATGCTTAGAAAAATGAATAATAATAATTATTAAATTAAAAGAAAACGTTTAAAGGAAAATAAAACAAGTCACACTAAAGTTATTATTATGTATGTTGGTACATATACGAGTATAAACGAAAACATTAAAATACGTAGTTTATACAATAAAATCAGTAATTTTCGTTTGTACAATTTTACTTGAAAAAGATATGGTGTTTATATAATTGTCAAGGTCAAAAAACTACTCCATATATGTTCAGGAACTTCACAACATGCAAAAAAATTGCGAGTTTCGGTCATTTTCTTAGTCATTTCTGAAATGGATGGAACATAAATATTATCTCCTTCTCCAAGCTTGTCTTCATCGTGATTATCGCTTAATATCTTTCCAGAAGTCACTGATGTCACAATTTAATCATCAGTTAATATTTCTTTCGTCATTAATTCATTATCAGCACATACATATCCTTCAAAATTAAAGTGATTAAACATCTTTTAATTTCGATTTCCACTGTACTTTGTTGAATGTCATCATTGTAAACAAATTCTAGACAGTCAGTAGGATCTTCTCGATGTTTTTTAATCCACTGAGTCAACGGTAGCTCATCATCGGAGCCATATCTACATTCCTTCCTTAAAAATCCGCATTGCCTAAAACAGTTTGCAAAGGTTTCTCTACTGACTC
>CM032449.1:0-35000 GCA_019049505.1 Pachyrhynchus sulphureomaculatus
TTCGCTGTCAAAATTTGAACAGGACATTTCTCCATGGCTTCTCAATTTCAAAGCTAATTCATTTAATGGAATATCATCTTCACTGCCATTATAGTCCTCAAAATCAATAACTTTTGACCAACATTTTTAAATAGTGGTAGTACGCACAGAATCCCAAGCTTGACTTACCCAGTGAATAACATTTTTCAGTGTAACCTTTCTCATCCCATTGATAATATCCTCCTTTTCTGTGTATTCTAACAAATGTTCAAGATATAAACGCCTATAATTTTTTTTAATGTTTTCGAGGATGCCTTAATCCATTGGTTGCATTATGCTGGTTACATTTAGAGGAAAAAATTTTACAACGATTTCGCCCACATGACGTCCTTCTCCAGGGTGAGAGGGGGCATTATCCATTAACAAAATTGCTTTAATAGAAAGACGGTTTCTGTTCAAAAATTTAGTCACAGATGGCACGAACTCTTCTTCAAACCAGTTAGTAAATAAGGTCGCATCCATCCATGCGCTCTTCTGACTTTTGTAATAGACTGGTAGGGCTTTGGGTGAGATGTCTTTTAAAGCTCTTGCACGTGCAGACTTGCCAATTACCATCAGGGGAATTTTGTGCTTCCTAGATGCATTGGAACATATCATTATAGTTAATCTTTCCTTACTTCGTTTGTGCTCAGGAGCTGATTTTTCCTGTCGAGATGCCAATGTTTTTGATGGAAGCATTTTATAATTCAGACCAGTTTCGTCACAGTTGTAAATTTGATCACGTGTATCCACATTCTTCGATTTGCTTTTTAAAGTTCTGCTTAAACTTGTCAATTGATGACATTAGCAGAAAGTTTTTCACCACATACAGTCAGTTGTCGTACACCGTACCGTTTTTTCCAGCTATCAAGCCATCCAGAACTGGCGGTAAACTGATCTATCTCTGGAAATTGCCTACTAATTATTATTGCTTTCTCTTGTAAAATTGGACCTGACAGAGGCACACCTTTTGATCTCTGTTGGTTAAACCACATGAAAAAAGCTTCGTTAACCATCGTAGTCGCCAGTTATCACTGATTTTCTTCCTGAGGACGAGGAGGCTTGATTTATACACCACTCTTCTATTTTTGTGCGGTTTCTTTTCCAATCTCCAACTGTTACCTCACCTACTCCATAATCTCGTGCAACAACTGTAATTGTCTCTCCTGCTTCAGTTCTTCTGATGGCTTTTAATTTTTCTTCAATAGGAACGACGATTCTTTTACGCTTGTTTTGCTCCATTATAATATGACAAACAAAAATTCAAACAAAGCAGTTCGTATTAATTAGACTTAACTACCAGAATTCCAACCAAATAAATTATGTGAGTACACTCGTACTTCTCCGTAGTAAACGCTATAACGCACTGCATTTACATGCTGAAAGAGTCCAAAAACATAAATAGGGGAACCCCTCACACGGGCCAGGGGGATTCCCCGAAGGCCCCGACGATTTTAAATGAAAATATGTACATACATATTTTAGAAGCTCGGCTAATACGCAGCATAGACGCGCGTACCTCGGATAATCGCGACTCGGTTAATCGGGGTTCTATATATATATATATATATATATATATATATATATATATATATATATATATATATATATATATTAGAAAAAAAACCATAATGCTTCTTTAACATTTGAAAGCACGTATTCTAGTCACCAGCAACAAATACCCTGCTCTTCACCGCGAGGAAATCGACCATTAACGACTGATTCGTTCCGTTGTTCTCATGTTGGAGAAAAAGAAAACCGTCTTGATGTATTCCATCGAAATAACAATCCTCTGAATACCCAAGCAAATGTAAAGAAAAATAAATACTGAATTTTACCAGCAGTGTTAGTTAACCCATCCCAGGTGGTATTATACTAATACTGTACCTGTGACATATTCCTCATAGCCACTCTAATACTTTTTCCCTTGTCGGCAGCCTCATCATCCGAACTACTACTGCTGCTACTACTCGAGCTACTACTCGACGAATCGCTCGAATGTCGCTTCTTCCTTTTCGACCGTTTCTTCTTTTTTTTCTCTCTTAAAATACTCTCGATAGAGGAACGACGACTTCTGCGTTTCTGCTTTTTGTGATCGGAATCGGAGTCGCTCAAGTCGCGCTTGCCGTTACGCGTCATGGCCCTTTCCCGGTCCTTCAGCCAATCGGTTTCCCATTGTGGATTTTGTTCAACGAAGTTCTGAAAAAGAGATTATTTCAATTAAATTTTAATGAATATCAAAGTAACGGAAAAAAATAGAAAATATAAAAAAGTGAACAACCACGGTGCTAGGGGAAATCAAAGTTACGATCTACTACATGGAGGTCTGTTTTGTGGTTTCCTCACTACAATCAAGAATAAAGTTTCTCCCAATGTCACGCGTAGTATTCCAAATGAATACTCTCAGTGTTGGAGCCATCAGTTAACTGTTTTGACTATTTGTAGGTAGGTTCTTACAATCAACAACAAAGAATTTGCAAATTAGACAATGGCGTCACTGAGACAACTCTAAGATCGTGGGTTCGAGTCTCATTAGCGTCGACAAACTTTGTTCATTCTTTTCTGGTATTTTGGTTTAATATAATTGATTTGATTTTAAATCAAAAGGTGAACTTTAAAGACCTAAAAACCAAAAAAGCACATTGGTAATTATAAATACAATAACTACACTGCCTTAACAATCTTGTTTCATAAACTGAAAATTTGGTTAATTAGTTGTGGCTTAAGCTAATAGGAATGACTTACATTCGTTTGTTTTAACCGTTACCAGTGTCGAGTAAAAAATCGTTTGCATATAAATTTAACTTAAAAAACTCACCTCATAGTTTTGGAAGTGGCCTTGAGACTTTAAATGGTGAGATGCGCAATGCAAGTCACCAATCCATACGTCACAGAGTTTGCAGTACCAAGATGGGGCAGATATAAAGAATTGTAATCCTAAAAAATATAAATGTTAGTATTTGCAAAAGTATCAATAAATGTTTTCATTACTCAAACCAGAAAACAGGAAAAACTCTCATATTAAGAACAGTATACAATGTTTAATGACCCTTGTCTTTACCCATCCCTCGTTCAAAAACGTTCATTTCCTATCTCAAAAAATATACCTATGTGTACCAAATTTCAAAACGAAGTGAAATGGGAATGTTTTTCGTGATCTAGGGACTCAAAACCGCGAAGAAATGTAAATATTTAAGAGGGTGATTTTTTCATAAATACAATACGTTCTTTAACACGGGAAGGAAAACAAAAAATTGGGAATGGGAAAGGCTTCAGAGATATTCGGAACTGAACAACGACGTTATTATATCGTAGGTGAGAGCATAACGGTTTGTATGTTTTTATATTTGCCTATTTTATACAATACTCAAAAACGTTAATTTTCTCATTTTTGGAAAATATTAACGAGTGTCCTAATTTTTTGGGACACTTCCCATAGTTGAAAATATCTTAAAAATTCATGTCCCTCAAAAAAGTATTGTATTACATATCTTTCAGTTATGTATGTACGAGGCTGGTTTGAAAAGTCCGTGCACAAATAAAAAGTACTTATGTCTTTGGGGTAAACCTTTTTTATTTTTCGACATAGTCTCCTTTTAGGCTTATACACTTCGTCCAACGATGTTCTAGTTTGTTGATCCCTTCGGAATAATAGGATTTGTCCAAGTCTGCAAAATATCCATTAGTGTCTGCAATCACCTCCTCGTTTGAATAAAATCTTTGTCCCGCCAGCCATTTCTTCAAATTGGGGAACAAATAGTAGTCCGAGGGAGCCAAGTCTGGAGAATCGGGGGGATGTGAAACGAGTTGGAATCCTATTTCCATTAATTTTGCCACCACAACTGCTGAGGTGTGTGCTAGTGCGTTGTCGTGATGGAAAAGGACTTTCTTGTGGGCCAATCGCGGACGTTTTTCTTGCAGCTCGGTTTTCAAACGGTCCAATAACGATGAATAATATTCACCTGTAATAGTTTACCAAAAACAAATTACCCTTTTCCAGATAGTCGATGAGGATTATCCCTTGCGAATCCCAAAAGACAGTCGCCATAACCTTTCCGGCCGAAGGAACGGTCTTCGCCTTTTTTGGTGCAGATTCCCCCTTGGTAACCCATTGTTTAGATTGTTGTTTGGTCTCAGGAGTATAGTAATGTATCCATGTTTCATCCACAGTGACGAAACGACGCTTAAAGTCCTCCGGATTCTTCTGGAACAGCTGCAAACCATCCTTGCAACACTTCACACGATTCCGTTTTTTGGTCAAGCGTGAGCAATCGCGTCACCCATCTTGCGGATAGCTTTCTCATGTCCAAATGTTTATGCAAAATATTATGTACCCGTTCAGTCGAGATGCCCACAGCACTAGCAATCTCACGCACCTTAACTCTTCTGTCATCCATCACTATATCATGGATTTGATCAATGATTTCTGGAGTCGTAACCTCCACAGGCCGTCCAGAATGTTCAGCGTCACTTGTGCCCATATGGCCAGTCCGAAAATTTTGAAACCACTTATAAACTGTTCTAATCGAAGGTGCAGAACCACCATAATGTTTATCAAGCTTCTCTTTAGTCTCCTGAGGCGTTTTGCCTTTCATAAAGTAATGTTTAATCACCACACGAAATTCTTTTTCGTCCATTTCTTGAAAATCACTCGAATTCCTTGATTCACACGAATGCCAAACACAAAGAAATAGACCTATATGGCTGAAACTTGGTGTGCGTTCATTCAAGAGATGCTACTAACTAAACATGACCTCGATACGCGCCGGTGGTGCCATCTCTCGGACTTTGCACGGACTTTTCAAACCAGCCTCGTGTATAATATTGTTCGAAATATTAAAAAAACCGGTCAAGTGCAAGTTGAACTTGCACAATTAGTGTTCCGTACGTTGATTGTTTTTAAAATAAAAATTTTTGTTAGGGTGGTATAAAATGATCAGTGACTTCACAAAACACACAAATGAGTTTTCAATAAAGTTTGTTTCCAATCTTTACTGAAAACTGGTGACCTTGAAATTTTGTTTTTTTTTATATACCAAATAAATTATTAAAGGTAATGCACTCGTGATAATTTTCGTTCAATCTATACCCCGTGGAGAATATTTCAGAATTTTTTCAAAATTTTTTGATCAGTACTTTTCGAGATAAGGTAGGGGACAGCGATTTTTTAAAAGTAATACGGAGAAAAGTGTACGTAAGTATTACATTATATATATATATATATATATATATATATATATATATACATATACATATATATATATATATATATATATATATATATATATATATATATATATATATATATTTTACTCGTGTTTTCACAAGCTTTCATTTGACACCACACTCGATGACCTAGTAAAAAAAATTTTTTTTCACTTCCGATTTCACCCCTCAAAACGAACCCCTTAAGTCAAAATTTATGTTACGGTGGTATAAAATGATCAGTGACTTTACAAAACACACCCCAAATGAGTTTTCAACAAAGTTTGTTTCCAATCTTTACTGAAATCTGATGACCTTGAAATTTTTGTTTTTTTTATATACCATATAAATTATTAAAGGTAATGCACTCGTGATAATTTTCGTTCAATCTACACCCCGTGGAGAATATTCCAGAATTGTTTTTTTTTTCGAAATTTTTTTTTTTGATAAGTAGTTTTCGAGATAAGGCCCGGGACAGCGATTTTTTCGCGAATTTTTAAAAATAATACAAAGAAAAGTGCGCGCAATTATAATATATTATATATATATTTTTTACTCGTGTTTTCACAAGCTTTCATTTGACACCACACTCGATGACCTAGTAAAAAAATTTTTTTTTCACTTCCGACTTCACCCCCTAAAACTAACCCCTTAAGTCAAAATTTAATTCTCAAAACTACATGGCTTTGATGAGGCCATCAATTGCTATATTATTACCAAATTTCACCTTTCTATGTCAAATAGTTTCGGAGAAAATCGGGTGTGACAGACAGACAGACAGACAGACAGACAGACAGACACCGAAGTGATCTTATAAGTGTTCCGTACGGAACACTAAAAATATATATTAAACGAACTGCTTATACAATATTTCTGTTTTTTAGTAGGTCAAAGTGTTGATAAATTTGTTAGTTTCCATGTTTGTGGCAGTTCTAATGAATTAGCCACTTTAATCACACTCCAGAAAAATGGAACCAATACTTTATAAATATGCTAACAGAAGATAGATCAGAGTTTAAAAGTACCCAACATGGAAACCCAAATATAGTTATACGAGGATTCCCAATAAGGATAACATCAGAAGTTAAAGAAGTATGTAAAACGCTAAAAAATGGTAGAGCTCCAGGACCAGGAAACATCCCAGGAGAGATAGTAAAATACGGAACTGAAAAGCTATTTAGCGCTTTGAGGAACTTATTCCAAAGATGCATTAACACATCAGAAGTACCTGAGGAATGGAAAATAACATACATATCAACAATTCATAAGAAAGAAGACAAAAATAATTGCGATAACTATCGGGGAATAACTGTTACAGGATCTATTAGCAGAATATATGGAAAAATACTTAAAAATAGAATAGAAACGGCATACGCGGATGTAGAAGCTGAAGAACAGGCAGGCTTTAGAGCAGAAAAGAAAACTGCATTTGATCAGGAAGTCCATGTCTTATTTGTTGATTTAAAAAAGGCCTACGACAGCGTGCCCCTAATGAGATTGTGGAAAACACTACAACAGAGTAATGTAAGCACCGAAATAATTAAAGCCGTAAAATCCTTATACCAAGACGCAAGAAGTAGAGTGAAAACCAAATATGGTATAACAACAGGGTTCCAGGTCACAAAGGGTCTCAAACAGGGCTGCTGTATATACCCAACGCTATTTAAAATCTGTTTGGAGGGTGCACGGAAGAACTGGAAAAGGAAATGCAGCAGTATGGGATTACCACTGGATGAAGATACTACATTGTACACGCATTCGCGGACGACCAGGTAGTAGTCGCTCAGGACATCGATGATATGGAATACATGACACGAAAACTTATGGAGGAATATGAAAAATGAGGCCTAGAAGTCAATATTAAAAAGAGGACAACAGCAGGACTTGAAACTCGCTACAGGACACCCAATCAAACACTGCGCCAGTTATAAGTATTTAGGAACGAGAATATTTAGGGACGGAACACTGGAAGAAGCAATATTCGCGAGGAATATCCAAGGAAGAAAAGCGATTGCAATGCTTAATAGTATACTATGGGACAAAAACATAACCATCGAAAATAAGAAGAGAATTTACAACTCAATAGTGAAAAGTATGATAACTTACAGCTCCCAGGTGTGGCCACTGAAGGAAAGAACAGAAAAAATACTAAAAGCTACAGAAATGGATTTCTGGAGACGAGCAGCTAGAAAATCCAGAAAAGATCGCATACCAAATGACATGATAAGACGAGCTTTAGAAATAAAGCACGATATAGTGGACGAAATCAGAACCCAACAGTTGGTATGGTACGGACATGTACAAAGAATGTCACAAGACCGCCTACCTAAAAAGATCTTAAATTTGAACCCTCATGGAAGTAGAAAACGAGGAATACCACGCCAAAGCTAGAGAGCAGGAATCAACAAGGAAGTACTAGAGAGAGATCTGGAGAAGGAGGGATAGAGAAACCGGGAGGAGTGGAAATTAGGCATAGGAAGACGTTATAAAACTGATATTATATATATATATATATATATATATATATATATATATATATATATATATATATATATATATATATATATATATATAATCACACTCCAGTTTGTGCTCTAGTTATCTTTACTGACTGTTTCAAGTTAATTTTCAAACTAAATAACTCAAAAACACTGAAAATGACAGTTAACATGACATATTGAAACGTACTTCTTTTAACCATCTGCCAAACTCTGCAAATCCCTTATGTTTGACTAAAAATAATTACTCTGAAAATTGCCTTTTTAATCAAAAACAGAAAAGTCAAATAATTCTCTCAACTTATTTTGAAGTCATTCTGTAAATAACGTCCTTACCCTCTACATACTATTAATGTTAAGATTCGAAATAATAGACAATTAACATCACCTGCAGTTTCCCAGACCCTAGAAAATCTGAATGAAATATATTCAAAACGATCCCCTTTTCCACAACTTTATATGTTTCACTATATTTGCTTATTCTCATAAGTTCTTCTCGCACTCAAAGTATTCCATGTGCACTAAATTTTATATTGATATCTCATTTCTTTCGGGAGTTATTGCGACAACACATCGATGGAAATTGGAATAATTTTTGCCATAATCAGTCAGTATAAGTGGAAAACAGTGGACGAAATTGAAACCTTGTCATATGCCAAAAGTTACACTACACACAAAAAATCACTAAAAATGGTTCGCTAAATCCGAAGTTCGTTACAAACAGTAAACAATATGTAATATCATTTTCCACTACATTTTTATTTAGATTAGGCGCTAAATGCCTAAAAAAATGAATAATAATTATTATTAAATTAAAAGAAAATGTTCAAAGGAAAATAAAACAAGTCACACTAAAGTTATTATTATCTATGTTGGTACATATACGAGTATAAACAAAAACATTAAAATACGTAGTTTATACGATAATATCAGTAATTTTCGTTTGTACAATTTTACATGAAAAAGAAATGGTGTTTATATAATTGTCAAGGTCACAAAAACTACTCCATATAAAGGGTGATTCATTTAGAGGTACTTTTTTTAAATAAAAAAAATGAATAAAAACAATCTTTATTATCATATAAAAGAACCATTCTTTACAATTATTTCTTAAAGATAATTTCTTTCAAATGTTGTCCGCGACTACGGTTAACAACGTCCATTCTGAAGTTCCAATTTTCAATGACGCGTGTGAGTATTTCGAGTGATATTTGGCCAATAACTCGAGTAATATTGGCCTCCAATGCCTCAATTGTAGCTGGCTTATCCATGTAGACTTTGGACTTTACATAGCCCCAAAGGAAAAAGTCAAGAGGTGTGATGTCACATGATCTAGCCGGCCAGTTCACTGGTCCAAAGCGTGAAATGATCTGTTCGCCGAATTGCTCTCGCAGTAAGGCCGTGGTTTCATGGGCTGTATGGCAAGTGGCGCCATCTTGTTGGAACCAAATTTCGTCGAGACCACGGGCTTCAATTTCTGGCATCAAATAGTCTGTTATCATGGCGCGATAACGGTCACCATTCACAGTAACATTCCGGCCGGCCTCTGTTTTGAAGAAATATGGACCGATTATTCCACCGGCCCATAAACCACACCAAACAGTTGTTTTTTCTGGATTTAATGGCAGCTCTTGAACCTCTTCAGGTTGTTCATCACCCCAAATACGGGCATTTTGTTTATTCACGAACCCATTAAGCCAAAAATGGGCCTCATCGGTGAACAAAATTTTTCTCGAAAACAGTGGATCTTCTGCAAGCTTGTCAAGAGCCCAACGACTAAAACGGAAACGATTCGGAAGGTCGGTCGGCTTCAGTTGTTGCACTAGTTGAATTTTGTATGCTTTTAAAGAAAGATCCTTACGTAAAATACGCCAAGTTGTTGAATATGACAGGCCAAGCTGTTGAGAACGGCGACGAATCGACACTTCACGGTCTTCGCGTACACTCTCCGCTACCGCCCCTATATTTTCTTCACTACGTGCTGGATGCGGTCTATTCGGTCGAGCATTATCCAATAATGAAAATTGGGTCTCAAACTTATTGATGGTAGAGCGAATTGTGCGTTCGGTAGGCCGATTATGTGGACCATAAGTTGCTCTAAGCGCTCGATACACATTCCTCGTAGAACGCTCATTTTCGTAATAAAGTTGAACAATTTGTAGACGCTGTGCCGGGCTAAGTCTTTCCATTATGAATTGTCAAACACTACTGAACAGGAATGCCACTTCAGTTGACACGACGCATGCGCAATCTGCAATTAAATCCCCATCACAAAAAGTACCTCTAAATGAATCACCCTTTATATACAGGAACTTTACGAGATTCCAAAAAATTGCGAGTTTCAGTCATTTTCTCAGTCATTTATGAAATGGATGGAACATAAAGGTTATCGCCTTCTCCAAGCTCGTCTTCGTCGTCATTATCGCTTAAAATCTTTCCAGAAGTCACTGAGATCACAATTTGATCATCAGTTAATATTTCTCTCGTCATTAATTCATTATCAGCACATACATATTCTTCAAAATTAAAGTGATTAAACATCTTTTTAATCGCGATTTCTACTGTACTTTGTTGAATGTCAGCGTCGTAAACAAATTCTAGACAATCAGTATCTTCTCGATGTAAAATCTGACATTTTAAAGAATGTATTACACCTTGATCCATAGGCTGGAGCTTTACCCTTTTTTATTTGCTGTATATCAATTTCTGGGTGCGCTGGACATTTGTCAATCCAAAGTAATATTTTTCTGTTTGTTTCTATCAACAACAATTTTCTTTTCTCTGTTCCAGACATATTTGCAGTTACCAACAGAGTAATCCTTATTTTTGATAATTTTCCAACAAAACACACCCGTTTCATCAGCATTAAAAATGTCCACATATTCATAACTTTCTCGAATTTCCGGCCATACATTGGCCAACCACTGATCAGCAACAGTCATATCCGCTCTCTCTCTTCTTCCATATAGTAGAAACCGTAGATTTAGTTAAATTCAACTGTTTGCAAACATCACTTTGTTTAACTCCATTTTCTATTTTCCTTATAATATCGTGTTTGTCTTTTAAAGTAAATACTTTACGTTTTTGTGTACACATTTTAAAATAAAAACGTAAACATTCACTTTGCTACTTTGATCAAATATACATTAGAACCGCATAACACAAGTGAATTGAAAATAACACTGCTTGAACTAGCGACGCGGCGGGAACAAGTAGAACAGGGAGTGGCAAGTTCGTTATAAACGGACACAAAACATCCAAATTTGGTTTGCTTTATCCGGAAGTTCGTTATAACCGATAAAAATTTGCATTGGTCTTATGGAAAGTTTTTTCGTGCATTATAAAATAGTTCGTTTTAACCGGAAATTAGCTATAAACGGGTTCGTTATAAGCAGACTTCATTGTATATATAAACCACTTTGTATACAGTAGCAGTGTTGAACCCAATATTGTACATACATAAATAGAAAAACGTTACATGTGTGTGACTTACCTTTAATAGGAATCCTCTTTTTCGGAGCATCATCGTAACTAGGCAGCAGTGGCTCTACCGGCAGCTTGTGCCAAGGAGTCGTGTCTACCTCGTTCTCTTTCGCCATTTCTTGATGTTGAGGGCTGTGTAAATGTTGTAACAATTCCTTAGCGGTTTCCGGGAACTTGTCACAAGCTCTACACCAATGAAGCCCGGTATCATAGTAAACGTAACAATGTCTGCAACGCAAGTGCAAAAGAAAAATAGTAGCATTTTTTGTTAGATATACCGGGTCAACGGACAACTGCATAAAGGATTGTGATGTAAACTGGTAGAAGATGGCATTACGTACATATACAACTCACACAATATAAGAACATATTTGGTATAATTGTTTAATCCTTTAAAAATAATAAAAAAGAAACATAAAATGGACATGTGAAATTGTAGTGACTTTCCGATATTTCGCCTACGATTGTATGAGGCATCTCCAGGGATTTTTATCCTTCAAAATTAGAACATCGAATGAGTCGTAAAAATTAAGCCTAGGTACTTTTAAAAATGACTTTAAATCGGGCCCATTTATAATGATTAGTATGTTGTTATCATTTTCCATAAATACGTCTAATTAATCTTATTCTTTAATATATATTAGTTTAGTCGTCTATTTATAATTCTTATACGCACAAATAAGGACCTTTCACAGGTGACAGAACTTCCAAGCATAATTCTTCTATGCCGATTAAAAAAGGGATGCTGACGTTTTGCCGATCAATCTGTCGGCTTTCTCAAAGCCCACAGGACAGTGCCAATTGCAATTGAGAGGAAACAGGAGATCAGCAACATTGTATTTTAGAGTGTAGATTAAGATCAAATTTAATGTCAAACTTTTCAGAAAAATTAAACACATGCTCAAATGCCGATTCACCTGCAATATCTATTAAGTTTAAATAACACTGATATCTACAAGTATAGACTACTATCTTTGTATGGACTCTAGAATTAAGAAACAAAAGAAGGAAGAGAAAAAAGGGAAAAAGGAAGAAAGAGGAACAAAATTTAAAAAAAAAAAAACAAAGAAAAACAAATGGACAAATAAGATATTTCTATATACCAGGTGTACAAGTATGAAATGCGGATTTTTTTTCTAAAAAAACATGTTAAATTCGGAAAAATGATAAAAAGTGCTCTAGTCAAAGTATGCTCGATCGCTTGTTTATACATTTTTCCCATCTTTCGGGCAATTTGTGAATACCCACGCCAGTAAAAATCTTTCCCTTTTGCTGCGAACCATTCATCGAGCCATTTTTTCACATCTTCGTACCAACCAAAGCGTTGCTCAGCAAGTGCGTGACCCATCGATGCAAACAAGTGGCAATCGGAAGGAGCCAAGTCTGGTGAGTAAGTCGCATGGGGTAGAACTTCCCAGCTGAGTGCTTTCAACGTGTCGCGAACTGGTTTTGCCGTATATGATGGAGCACTGTCATGAAGAAAAATGACTTTGTGTTGCCTCTTTCGGTATTCTGGCCTTTTTTTCAAGCAGCGAACGGTTCAAATCGGTCAATTGTTGTTGGTAACGTTTAGTATTAACCGTTTTCCCAGGTTTTAAACAGCTCATAATAGACCACGCCCCTCTGATCCCACCAAACACAGAGCATCGTCTTTCTGTCAAAGCAATTCGGTTTTGCGGTCGATGTGGATGGGTCTACTCATGATTTTTTTGCGCTTGGGATTCTCAAAATAAATCCACTTTTCATCCCCTGTAACTATACGATGCAAAAACGACTTTCTTTTGTACCGAGCGAGCAAAATGTCACACGTGTTTTTTGCGCTTTTTTTCCATTTGCCTGTCGTTCAACTAGTGTGGTATCCATCTACCGGTCTTCTGAATTTTTCCCATCTCTCGTAGCCGATTGGAAATAGCCTGTTGACTAACGCCCAATTGCTCGACGAGTTGTTTTTGTGTTTGCGAATCATCTTCGTCCAACAATGCTTGCAATTCCATATCTTCGTATTTTTTTGGCGGTTTTCCACGTTCCCTGTCTGCAACATCGAAGTCACCACTTTTGAAACACCGAAACCATCGTTCATACGTATCTTGCGGTGGAGCGTGTTCACCATAAGCTTCTCGAAGTAATCGGTATGATTCAACAGCAGTTTTCTTCAAATGAAAACAAAAAATTAATGCTGTCCGCGAATGCTCTTTGTTCGGTATAAATTTCGACATATTGAACACAACAACACAACACTATGCACACAGTTTTCAAGTTTATCACTCGTGCCCGTCTGACACTAGTTGATGACACAAAAAAATGGCGCGTAGTGTCAAATCTTTATAGCACAAACTGCATTGTCGCACCATCTGTTGTCTGAAATCCGCATTTTATACTTGTACACATGTATATGTATATGTGTATATGTCTATATGTATATGTATGTATATATATATATATATATATATATATATATATATATATATATAATATATATATATATATGTATATGTATATGTATAAGTATATGTATATGTATATGTATATGTATATGTATATGTATATATGTATATGTATATGTATATATGTATATGTATATGTATATATGTATATGTATATATGTATATGTATATATGTATACGTATATATGTATATATGTATATATGTATATATGTATATATGTATATGTATATATGTATATATGTATATATGTATATATATATATATATATATATATATATATATATATATATATATATGTATATATGTATATATGTATATATATGTATATATGTATATATGTATATGTATATATGTATATGTATATATGTATATGTATATATGTATATATGTATATGTATATGTATATGTGTATGTATATGTGTATATGTATATATGGTATATATATATGTATATATGTATATATATATATATATATATATATATATGTATATATATATATATATATATATATATATATATATATATATATATATATATACATATATACATATATACATATATACATATATACATATATATATATATATATATATATATATATATAATATATATATATATATATATACAGGATGTTATGAAATTCACTGCATCACATTCAATACTTTTTTGTGTGAAATATAAAATTAAGAAATTATTTTGAAAGATAACAATTTTTATAATATTTTTTTTATTAAATTTTTTTAGGGTACATTTTTTTAATTCTGAGATGGGCTATTTTTTAATTAACTAAATGATAAGGAATTTTCCTGTAAGAAAAGTAAGATTGGGGGGATTGGCGGGGATAACTGCAGAATTGATTGTTTTTTTTTAAGAAAAAAAAAATGGCGAACTTCAAAAAGTTTTTCTCAAAAAAGGCAAAAATTTCATAGATTTTATTATCTAAAAATTTTTTCGTATTTTTTTTTTAAAAGTACATTTAATTATGAACATTTTGAAAAAAAAACGTCTCGATGGATCAATTTTTGACAAAGTTATGGCAATTTGAAAAAAAAGAGCCACTTTTTTGAAAAATTCATAACTTTTTTTGAGGTGGGTAAAAGAATTTGAAAAAATTCTGAGAACCGTTATTCATAGGGTAGAAAAAGATAAAAAAGGGGTCGGGGTCAAAAGTGGTCGATTTGGCATGGAATGACCCATATACACACATATGTATGTATATGTATGAACGCACTTAGGTTTTGAATTTTTTAAATATGATTGTCCCATATCTGGCCTGTTATTAATATTTATATGAGGTATCTTAACTACCACGGATAGTATAGAAAATGTTTTTCTTCAGTAGATCAATATACTTTCTTGTAGGTTTTCTCTTAATTAAATACAGAGAGGTGTTAATAATTTAATGGAGGGAAAAATAATGAACAACACTAAAATAACTTTTTATTTGAAGACTGCTTTTTCGAACTTTATCCTAATCTTAACTTAACCTGTTATTAGCAGGTATACAAATGTAAACTACCTTTTCTCTACTTCCTTCTCCTCTTTCTCACGTTCAGATCGAGATTCTCGTTCAAAGCGAGCTTCCCTCTCAGAATGAAAATCTCTCTCAGAACGAGACTCAGCTTCTTTAGTAGGGGAACGAGACCCACGACGATTGCTCTCTCTCGTCTCCACTTTAGGGAGATGAGTCCCTTTATCCTGCTCGCTCAATTCCATCTCCAAATCTCCAATTTTTTTCCCGTCTTTAATGATGCTCGATAGCATTTCAATGACATTTAAAATGGCCTTCAGTTTGCCATTGATTTCGTCCTGAAAAGAAAGACTAAAATGAGGAACGACTTTTCTTCAGGCAGATACAGAAATGATTTTTACACCTCGTTTTCTTACCAACAGAAAAATCTGCGATTTAACATTGTTCCCTTTGTTTCTGTCCTAATTTTACAACTTACACAACATAAATTTTTAGGGTATATATATTTAGTGCGTCGATCTGGCGATTCACAATCCAAAAACTGCGAAAAAAATATAGCTACCAAAAAGTTTAACTTGGATTTTAGCCTAAGTTAAATATGCATTCTAAAGCCAGTAGTTTCAACTCAGATCGGTGCTTTCACCGGTATATATTCTAACAAAAGGAAGTGAAAATACTGACCCAAATGAGTTAAGTAAAAAAGTTCATGTTTTATAGTCCAAAATGTATTTATTTTTTTAGTATAATTATTATTTCTTATTATAATTCGCCAAAGACTGGCTAAAGTTCATTTTCTAAATTTTTCTTCCAGTTGACTGACAACATGTGATATTATTACCAGAACAATGAACCCAAGTGATTACCGTTAATGTAATATGGCACTTCACCAAATTCTTCTTTGTTTTAAATATTAAAAATGACATTTTAAATTGTGCCCCTTTTATTTACACTCACGAGTCAAATTTGGAAATAACATTATTATTTGGACTAAAGCTATCGTTCTTGCTTTAAGGTAATTATGTCAATTCACTCGTGACAATCGGAGCCAAAAGTATAATAGGATAATAAATACAAAAAGTTAAAAATACTCAATTGCAGAATATTTTATTTTTGTCGGAGACTGTATTAGATACATGGAACTTTCATATGCAGACACACCCTAATACAATCACACTTTTAATGAAAATAAATGTGACAACGCTTCCAATGCGTATACCGAATGCTCTATAGAATGATGTTTATATAGGTTATATGTTTACTGCTCAGTATATATGACCACTACACCAAACACTTTATTTTTGCACTCGACACGCGTTTCGCTAACCATGTTAGCTTCATCAGGAGCGATGATTGACTCAGTCAATCATCGCTCCTGATGAAGCTAAACATGGTTAGCGAAACGCGCGTCGAGTGCAAAAATAAAGTGTTTGGTGTAGTGGTGATATATACTGAGCAGTATCATTGTGCCAAAGATTCCACATTCCCAACTTAGTTGAGATGGCTTCACGGTCAACGGAATTAAACCTTTATCGTAAGTACAGTAGTAAGATTAGATTAGTAGGTGCAGATATTTGGTTTTTAAAGTCTTGCAAGAAATTTAAAGTTTTTCCTAATTTTATTAAGGTTAATTTACCAAAATCAAACATTTCAGAAAAAGTTTCATTCTTTGCTAAACAAAAATGGCTTGACTTAGAAATCAAGAATTTGTACACAAAACGTAGTATGTTAGAAGTAGAATCATACAGCATATTCAAAAACTTACTTCAGGATTAAACAATATTGAATATGAAGTATGGAGCGAGTTCCAGAGGAAAATGTTTTTAGTTATTGATATTCAATATAAAAAGAAATTCTCTATTCTAAGTAAAAAATTAAAAAAGCTCTTACCAAAGAAGAATAGTCCTCAGGAACTCGTAAATATTGTAGAAAATCATTCATCTCAATCCTTTACACGAAATGAAATTCGCATCTTAAACAAAGGTCTTAACTTTGCAGTACCCCCTCCTAGAGATAATTTATCAGAAATAGTTGCTCACATTGAAAGTTCCATTAGTATACTTCCAGAAAATAGTAAATCATTTGTTAGGGAAGCATGTCGCAATCAAATATCGAAAAACATAGTTAACAAACACAAACTCTAATTCACGAAAAAACATAAAAGTAGTTAAAGGATTGAAAAAGAAAGATGTCTTCTACTTAAAAGCGGATAAAGGAAATAAGGTTGTTATATTGGATAAGAAAGATTACTTTGAACGCGTAGATAATCTTATCGAATCTGGCCCTTATGAAAAAGTAATAAGAAATCCATTACCGAGAATATCAGAGGTTAAAAATTCTTTAAAAAAATGTAAGAACCTTGTCTCCGATTCGCTAAAATTTAAATTAAATGTGAGTAATCCGACCATACCAAAATTGTATTGCTTACCCAAAATTCACAAACCTGGAAAAGCAATGCGACCCATGGTTTCATCGGTCGGATCACCCACATATTTAATATCCAAATGGTTATCAAAAGAACTTGAGCAGTTACCATTAAATACTTTCGCAGTGAAGAATTCGTTAGAATTCATTAATAAAACAAAAAATCTAGTTCTTAATGAAGGTGAAGTCTTAATTTCTTTTGATGTTAGTTCTTTGTTCCCAAGTGTGCCAATTCCACAAACTTTACAATATCTCGAAGAATTACTTAGAATGAATGACTTTGAAGACGAAATTATTCGTGAATACTTGATATTATCTAAACTCTGTATGGAACAAAATTATTTCCAATATAACAATCAATTTTATGTTCAGAAAGAAGGAACAGCTATGGGTAATTGCTTGTCACCTTTCATAGCCAATTTATTCATGAGTAAGTTTGAAATCGAAGCCAGTCAAGGATTCGAATATTTCCAAGGGTATGGTATAGGTATGTGGATGATATTTTCGCGATTTTTGATACAAAGAAAGCAAATATTGATGATTTTGTTTCCAAATTAAATAGCCGGTATGATTCCATTAAATTCACTTACGAAGTTGAGAACAAAGGACAATTGCCTTTTCTAGATATTTTAATTATTAAAAATAATAATAGATTAGAATTTGATATCTATAGGAAGGACACAGTAACAGATAGATATATTCCTAATGATTCATTTCATTGCAAACAACATAAATTAGCCTCATTACATTTTTTAGTTCATCGTTTGGTCACTTTCCCTCTGAATAGAGTAAACTTTAATAAAGAAAGGAATCGTATTAGAAATATAACTAGAGTTAATGGTTATGACGATGACTTAGTAAATAAGCTAATAAATAGGCATAAGTTTAGATATAATATTCAGAATTCCACCTTTTTTACACGCGAAGAAAATAACACCAAGTATGTCTCCATACCATATAATCCGAAATATAGCAAGGGACTCAATAAGGTATTTAATAAGGTAGGCCTCACCTTAGTCTATAAGTCATCAGACAATCTGAGGAATATCTTAGGAAATCCCAAAGATAAGATTCCTAATTGTGAGAAAAGTGGAATTTATGAAATTAGTTGTAATGATTGTGACAAAAAGTATGTTGGGCAAACTAAAAGGTCAATTAGAACACGATTTAAAGAACATTTAGCACACTTAAAATACAACAGAACAGAAAAGTCTAGCATTGCCGAACATGCTCTTGAAGCTGATCATACTGTAACATTAGATAATCTAAGATTAATAAAAAATGTATCTGATAGGAGATTGTTGAACGCATACGAAAGTATGGAAATCATAAAATGTAAAAGTAGTTTAAACAAAGACAGAGGGCCTATTCCTTATAGTCCCCTCTACTGGTTACTTGACCGGAAACTGATAGCCTTGCCTATGTCATTAGTTCCGCTTGAGTAATTCAAGGGTTAGGCTAAGTATAAATAGGGTAGATTTGGTAGTTTAGCTTTAGTCAATCATCGCTCCTGATGAAGCTAACATGGTTAGCGAAACGCGCGTCGAGTGCAAAAATAAAGTGTTTGGTGTAGTGGTGATATATACTGAGCAGTATCATTGTGCCAAAGATTCCACATTCCCAACTTAGTATATGTTTACTGTTTAGACCGTATAACTTCTATTTAAAATAAAAAAAAATATAACTTAAATAAAAAATGCCTTTTGATTGTAATTAATTGCGACATAAAGGCAAATTTGCAAAGGAAAGCTCATCAATAAACCCCCTAGGAAACATATAAGATTTTATATGGCAAGAAAAGATGAAATAAGAAAACAAAGAGCATCAAGAGCTAATTTGCCTACAACGAAAAAACCTAGAAATTTATTGTTTAGAAATAAAGGGGTCACGAGAAAAAATAAAGGAAAACATGAAAGAGTACAGTATGAATCAAATTGTGGAGTGCAGTTTTTTTTTTTTTTTTTTTTTTTTTTTTTTTTTTTATGGGTCTAGCACACGTGCTACAGGGAAGTCCCTAAACGCTACAGAAGCGACACGTGTGCGGAGAAAGCGATTCACGTTGTTCTTAAATCGCTGTAAATTGTACTCGGTGGGAAACACAGTCCTGGGCAAATTATTCCAAAGGGATGATGTTCTCCATATAAATGACTGCTTGAAAAGCGTTGTACGAGGAGTAACAAGCTGGACCTCATACGGATGTGAAGTATTAGCGTGACGTGTACTTCTAACATACACCGCTCTGGGAGGAATTAAACGGGCCACATCCTTCGAACACTTTCCATAAAAATACTTGTAAAATAGGCTCAAGTCGCCAACCGTTCTTCGATGTTCCAGCGAATTAAGGCCACCTGTCAGTTCCGGGTCTCCAATCAGACGAACAGCTCTTCTCTGAATAGAATTCAGCAAATGCAGTGTATGTTTGGGAGCGGAGCCCCAAACATGGGAGCAGTATTCCATAGTTGGTCGAATTTGAGCCTTGTAAAGAATTAACAGTTGTTGTGAAGTGTAAAGCTTTCTGGTTCGAAATAATATTCCCAACTTCTGAGAAGCTCTCCTTGCTATGCCTGCAACATGTTCATGCCAGGACATATTTGCTCCCAAATTAACGCCCAACAAATTGAGTGACGATGTTAGAGGAATGGAGTGCCTCGACATAACTATGTCGGGTTCAGCAACGTTAACTTTTTTAGAAAAAACTGCCGCCTGGGTTTTTGTAGCGTTAAATTCCACTTGGTTACTGTCACCCCAAGATAGAATTTCTTCCAGGTTTTTGTTAAGTTGAATGACTTCCTACTGTCTGCGGATATTCGTCTGAGTAGCCGATGTCCGAGCGTTTAAAGTGAATGAAGAGATAAGTGTACTGTCATCTGCAAAGCTGTAGATTGGATTCTCGGTCTTTTCCAGTAGATCGTTAATATAAAAGAGCGTAGGAGACAGTATGTTTATCCAGTTATCACACTGGTGACATTATTAATGCTCAAGCGTTAACTAATATATTGAATAATGTTTCAATTACATCGGAGGGCTGTGGCTTAGTATATTTTGATTCGGAAACATCGGGATTTTCAAGTACAGTTGATATTTTGCAAATAGCGGCGAAATATCGGGATAAAACATTCAATTTTTATATTAGGCCTAAACAACTGGTTAATTACCATGCTTTCAAAGTTACGGGCTTAGTACATATTAATGGCGACCTGTATTTATATGGTAAACCTATCGAAACAATCACTCTAAAGGACGCATTAATTTCATTCCAACAGTTTTTAAATTTTTCTCCAAAATCTTGAGTACTTGTTGCCTATAGTGCACGTTTTGATTCGTCCCATTTAATTTAAGGTATAATTAATTTTGCAATGATCGAAGGTTTTAAAAATATTGCTGGTTTTTCTAAAAAACGCTTTCCTGACCGAAAAGGCTCAGAGATGTTTAAGTTCGGAAAGTTAGCGCATGTCTTATTGCAAATAGCATCAAACGAAAAATTCTACGAGGCGATATATGACGTTAAAATCCTTGAGAATTTGGCAAATGAGTTTTTTAAAGAGAGAAGACTTAATTACAAATTACGTATCGTATAAAAAGAGCGTCATGGAAAAACTAATATTGCTATCGTTAATGCCTTTAAAAAGTGTTATTATTTCAGATCTTATGAATAAAATAATTGCCTCTAAATGCATAACTTTGAAAGATCTAAAAAGTTTTTATGATAAATTGGATTCTACAGGAATAGTACAATTATTATCTAGTCGAAAAGACAATGGCAAACCACGTGTAACCAAAGATACGCCAGTAGCAAATAAAGTAATTAATTAGTTTATAATACTTTATTTATTCATCACTAGAATCATTAATTGAGGAGCAGACTTTCTAAATGCATTTTGTCCATTTTTTGTAATTTTGGGAAACGAAGAAAAACTGCTATGCGTTTGGTAAGATATTAACCGAAAAGTTGATATACCTAAAATGTGAATACAAAATAATTCAAGGATTAGACGTATATGCGAAAAATCTAGTATTGATAATATCCCAAACAATTGAAAAAAACTGATGGACAAACTGCATTTAGATTGTCATCCTGGGACAAAATGCATTTTGATCGTCTACACAAAGCGGCATTACTGACTTTTGATAGTAACGATATAAAAAAACTTGTAGCTTTATAAAAATAGTGTTTTATTTTTAAATACACAATAATGTTTATAAACTAAATCAACAATAATGGCATTTTACATGTCATAAAGGTCACCATCTTCATCATTATTGCAATCGCATAACATGTCAGGTTCTTCGATAACATCATCATCGTCAGATTCACCATGGTTAGCTTGATTGTCAATTTGCACACGATTGTCAGAGAGAATTGGCTGTAACCATGTTAGCTCAGGATCGTTGACCCAATTTGTCCCTGACAGTTCCACTAATAATTTCGAGAGACTCAGGAGTTTTTTTGGTTTAATTTTGTTTTGAAGTTCTACAGCAGGTAAGTGTAAAGTGGAAAGCTTCTTTCCACGTTTTAATAACGTTTGAAATTGTTTGGACGGATCGTCATTTCTATAAAACAACTCGGTCTTAAGCAAAATATCGGTGTTGTTTTGTGATCTTTTAATAATAAACCGTTTGACCGCACTGATCCCTTCAATTTTTTTTAAAGAAGTTAACGCCATTTTTATATCGTAAACAACCCAGTCCCTACCAAGTTGTCTAACGTCTCCCTTCTTGGAGTAAATGTCATAATATTTTGTAGGTGTTTTTATTGAACTGTATGATCGCATAACTTTTTCTATTTGCCCGAAAACACGGTCTGCTGGCAAATATGAGTGTCCGCGTACCGGAAAGGTAAGTACCACGGATTTAATATTTTGCGGGGCATCTCCGTACAGCCATAGCATAAGCATATGCATCACGTGTGCATTTTTATTCTGCCCGGCGCAACCATCTGCGAATAGTCGCAACTGTTTTATATCTGGTCCAAATTCTGCTTTATTAAGAAAATCACGTAGAGCAGAACTTGTCTCTGCAGATCCCCTTTTTGCTTGATGTTCCATCCAGGTGTAGAAAACTGGTTTTTTAATATCCACGTCGGTTACACAAAAACAATAAAAAGACAACTGCTGGGCATAAAATGCATCTTGAATTGGCACTTTCGGTAAGACTTGAACCTGTTGAAGGTCAAAACAATACGAAGCACTCTGTGCCGGCTTTTCATTCATTAGGTTGAAAAATTGTTTGGCTCGTAATTTATGTACACGAAGAGAAGTTTTTAGTTTGTCTATTTCAGTTTTGTCTTTGCAAATGCTAATAGAAGTTTGGGTCCTAACACAAAAGCCACATACGTCGGTGGCAGGGCTTCCAAATGCAATATTAAAATGATTATTAAAGATTCTACTAAAATACTTGTAATTAACTTTCAAATTTTCAACTGTACTCTGATTGTACAGATTCCATAAAGCAGTAATATAATTTTCGGATGATAGATAAATGCGCCGAGATTTAGCACGCCCGTAATGACTTTCGTGTCCTTTTAAACTAGCTATAAATTTTTTCACAGCTTCAAATTTATTAACATTCCTAAAAGACCGTTGGTCCCCTCCACGCTTCTCAACAATACCACTTCCAGATTGCATTTTTCGAGCAATAGTATTTACGCGTCTCTGACTGACACTAAATATTGATAAGAATAACTTCTGGCAAATGTAAATTTTTTTCTCATTCTTCCAAACCTAAAATAAAGAATATTACCTAAAATAAAATCGGACCTTCCGCCAGTTAAGCGTTGCTTAAACCACTACACTATACATTATGGTGACAATAAAATTCTTTTTAAATTAAAATTTAAACCATAAGTTTTAATGGATTTCTAGGTTAAATTTTTTTCACTCTTCGATAGAAGTTAGCTAAGGGGAGGATTTTAAAAATAAGCTAAATAAAATTATTTAAAACTAAAATTTACATGATATCTTATAGAGAAATTGTGGGATTTTCCTCCTAGTTTTCGGTTACGACTTCTATCTGGTTTTCCAACATTCATAAAATGCCCCAATTTATTGTCCTGTACATTTTTCTTTGGTGTCTTATAAAACGTATTTCTGATTGTCCTTATATCGTCTTGGGATAATTCATGGCAAAAGAAATCCTTTCGTTTAGGGTGAGTACAGGAAAAATCAACAAAATGTTCCAAATTAAGATAATGATCTGAATGCCTTTAAAAGAGAATAATATTAAAACATTAACGACAACATAAGAACTTGAGAACTTTAGTGTACCTATTAGGTAAACACTAATAGCATAATGTAAACCTAACCTAAAAATCATTAAGGCTTACCTTACGTTGCTTTTACACTCTTTAGACGTGAGATTTCTTTTTCTTTTTCTAGTACCACGGTCCGTATCACCAATTACGTGATCCCCTGTCACTGTCACATCCATTATTTGAGATTGTTTCGTAGAAAAACGGAAAAATAAACGCACATAAAACAAACACTGCAGACAGCAACAAGTGCAATGACAAACAAATCGAAATTAGTCCACGGCGCAAGGACAAACTTCCGTTAGTTCGTCTAGCGCCAATGGACATACAGCATATAGAAAGTCCGAGGTATTTTTAACATTTAATTTGTATGGAAGAAAATGCATTTAGAACGTCGTTTGGGGCATAATATTGTTGCTCTATGTATGTAGTTTGCGTTGGCATCTTTGGTTGAAAATGTGAAAAAATGGACAAAATGCATATAGAAAGTCTGCTCCTCAATTATTTATTCAGTTTTACAGAGAAGATTTAAAAACCGTTTTTTTAATATACATTTAATATTGTTATCAACTGATATGTAACAGTGTTCATAAATAAATATAATATTAACTTAAAATATTGAAAAATTATTGAACGTAACATATTTTTGTTAAATATAAATCTTTTAAATATTAAAGAAAAAAATAATAAATATCAAGATACAAATTCAAATTTTTAATTAATACATTTAATATTTTTATTTGATAATTATAGATAAAGTTGAATATATTGTGTTTATTCAATAAATTATTTAACTACAAATGAATTTCTGTATAAAAGTTAACCATTTTAAATGCCATTTGAATGTTGTCGCATAAAGTATGACGACATGCAGCGTTGTCAAATTGTGATATTTGTACTTCACTACGCGGTTATTCTTTTAAACAAATACTAACTTTAAATATTTATATCTTTTTAACAAATCGATAAAAAAAAATATTTTTATTTCAAAATTTTTCTAATTTTTATTTTTTACTAAATATTAGTTTTTTTAAAAAATTTGAAAGATAAGTTTTTAAGATATACACGAAACTATGCATTTTTTATACTACACTGGCCTATCGTATGTTAATTATGCGCACTTCTATAGTATATATAAAATGCAACGTCTCTCTGTCTGTCTGTCCGTTAGTGCGCCTATCACTGAAGAACCAGTTATCCGATTTACGTACTTTTTTTTTTAAAACATACATATGTTCTCTGGCCAGGTTATAGGCTATATTTTATTACGATAGGTAGCATAAGGAATGAGCAGTGACGTAGAATAGTGAATGATGTCGGAAATAAGTTTGCCGCTAGCGCGTGCCTTTGCAATACACAGCCTAAACCATTAAATATGGAACAATATTATGTAGCAAAGAATATCTGTAATGTATAATCTATAATATATATAAAATGCAATGTCTCTCTGTCTGTCTGTCTGTCCATTAGTGCGTTTATCACGCGGGAACCACTTATCCGATTTACCTGTCTTTTTTTAAATTCATACATATATTCTTTGGCCAGGTTATATAATAATAATAATAATCTATATCTACAATATATAAAATGCAATGTTTGTCTGCCTGTCTGTCTGTCCGTTAATGCGCTTATCCCTCGAGAACCACTTATCCGATTTACGTGATTTTTTAAATTCATACATATGTTCTCTGACCAGGTTATAGGTATATATTTTATTACATCTATAATATATATAAAATGCAACGTATCTCTGTCTGTCTGTCTGTCCGTTAGTGCGCTTATCAGTGGAGAACCACTTATCCGATTTTCGTACTTTTTTTTTTAAAATATACATATTTTCTCCGGCCAGGTTATAGGCTATATTTTATTACGATAGGTAGCATATGGAATGAGCAGTGACAATAATAGTAAATGAAGTCCGACAAAGTTTGCCGCTAGCGCGTTCTCTTGCAATATACAGTCCAAACCATTAAATATGGTACAATATTATGTAGCAGAGAATATCTATAATATATATAAAATGCAATGTCTCTCTGTCCGTCTGTCTTGTCTGTCTGTCCGTCCGTTAGTGTGCTTATCACTAGAGAACCACTTATCCGATTTACGTGCTTTTTTTTTAAACATACGTATGTTCTCTGGCCAGGTTATAGGATATATTTTATAAGGTGACATAAGGAATAAGCAGTGACGATAATAGTGAATCCAGTCCGAGAAAAGTTTGCAGCTAGCGCGTTCTCTTGCAATACATTCACTAAAGCATTAAATATGGAACAATACCATGTAGCAAAGAATACAATATATATAAAATGTAACGTCTCTCTGTCTGTTTGTCTGTCCGTTAGTGCGCTTATCACTCGAGAACCACTTATCCGATTTACGTGTTTTTATAAATTTATACATATGTTCTATATAATTCGATATAAGCCTAGATAATGGGAGATAAGGTGAGATAATGGGAGATAAGGAGAAATAATGGGAGATAAGTCGAGATAAGCCTCGATAATGGGAGATAAGGTGAGATAATGGGAGATAAATATAAATAATGGGAGATAAGGAGAAATAATGGGAGATAAGTCGAGATAAGCCTAGATAATGGGAAATAAGGTGAGATAATGGGAGATAAGGAGAAATAATGGGAGATAAGGAGAAATAATGGGAGATGAGCGGAGATAAACCTAGATAATGGAAATTATGTAGAGATAATGGGAAATAAGGAGAAATATTGGGAGATAAGAAGAAATAATGGGAAATATTTTATTACGTTGGGTAACATAAGGAATAAGCAGTGACGATAGTAGTGAATCAAGTCCACGCGAGCGGAGCCGCGGGTCCGGCTAGTTAATTATAAATATCTCGCTTTGCAATCGGTCAATTTTTTTTAAATGAAAAACAATTAGATTAACATCATATTTCAATTTCATCACATTCTTAAGAAAAGTGGATTTACGAGTCAACTACCTTAATATATTTATGACACAAAGAGTACAATCGCGGAAGACAGATTAGCTACAAATCAAGGTAAAAAAGTTAGTTTTCCAGAAAATAATAGATTTTTTTTAGATTGTCGGCTCATCAATCTGACATTACCAATACTTAAGATGTATAATATAATTTTGATTTAATATGTATCTTTAGAGCTTTCTTTCAAATATAAACTATGGTATGTTTTTTTTTTTAATTTTGTAAGAGAGATAGCTAGTTTTTGTATTTCAATAAAAGAAAATATTTTAATTTAGAGGAAAAATAAGTCCACAACAGACATCTACACACACATATATGGGACAGATATGGGACACCAACCTGCTTACAAGGTCAAACACTGCTCAGAATCATCAACACGTTCTTGTTTTTGATCAACAGTGAGCAAACGCGGCACCCACTTTGAACAGAGCTTTCTCATAGTCAAATGCTCATGCAATATAAAGCCAACACGTTCTTTTGATATCTTTACGATGTCAGCTAACTCACGCAACTTCACTTTTCGATCATTCAAAACGATTTTATGGATTTTTTTGATGTTTTCTGGTGTTACCGCCTCATTTGGACGTCCACTACGTTCTGCATCATCGGTGTCTCTACGACCACGTTTGAAGTCAGCAAACCAACGTTTTATTGTTGTTTCTGATGGAGCGGAGTCCCCATAACACTTTTCAAGCCATTGCTTCGCTTGAACGGTATTTTTTCCCATCAAGAAGCAGTGTAAAATTAAAACACGAAATTGTTTTTGATCCATTGTTTTGAAAATAACAGCGTCACTCTTAGCACAATAACTCACAAACTAATGAATAGAATATCATGAAATTTTAACAGCTGTCTTTTGATGGTTAGTATTAACTGAAAAAAAGGTGACTGCAATAAAACTAGCGCCATCTATGTGTTAGGCCCGGGACTTTTCAGCCCATGTGTTATATGGAATTGCGCCGGTCTTTCCGGCAGTCTGCCGATTAAAGAAAAAAAATATATTTGACGGCATGCTTTCTGACATCACTGGTCAACACTAGTCATGCCACACGAACTTTGATAGCTAATACTGTTTTAGCTAACTACCCTCATTATTAAACTGAAGTTGTCTTGTTTCAATTAGCCTCAGTTTTCTTGTGATACGGTAATACTTATAACTAGTACTACGGCAATAAAAGCAAAGGAACGTTCGCGAAGAAATGGTCATAAAACTATTTGTCTGTGATTTCATCAAAATATTGTGATTTATTAACTGCGTTAACATGTCGAGAAAGTATAGTAACGATCCTAACTCTTTTTGTTATGTTTGAAGTAAACCGACTTTCAAAAAACAAAGACGAAATTCCACAACACTAGTCTTGGAGAGTTACCCCCGGTATTTTGGTTTCGCTGTGGCCCATCAAGACAAATCCTGGGCCCCTCATATTTGTTGCATAATGTCTGTGAAGAATTTAACCGATTGGAAGAAAGGGTCCCGTCATATGCCATTTGCTGTACACATGATTTGGACCGAACCAAGAGATCATATTTCGGACTGCTATTTTTGTCTTACTGACGTAAATGGTATAAATTTCAAGAAAAAACAGTTATTTACCCTAATTTACCTTCAGCCATGAGACCAGTCCCTCATAGTGAAAATTTCCCTATACCAGTTGCATCTGCATCCGTTGAGATTGACGATACACAATCCTCCCCTTTAAGCCAATATGTTGATGAGGACGATGACTCTGAGTTTGAAGAAGATTTAAATTTGTCAAAAGAGCAGTCAGAACTATTAGGATCTCGATTAAAAGGATGGAATTTGCTACATCATGAAACTAAAATCAGCTATTTTCGAAATCGTGATCAACACTTCAGATCATACTTTTCTCAAGACGGGGACTTGGTGTATTGTAATGATATAAATGGGATTATGATGATTTTGAAAATCGATTTTGATCCCTCCCAGTGGCGTTTATTCATTGCCTCTTCTAAAACAACTCTAAAAGTAGTGTTACTGCATGACGGAAATATACTTCCTTCTTATGAAAACATGAAGTTATTACTTGAAAATATCAAGTACAGTATATATTCTTTTAAAATCTGGGGCGATTTAAAAGTTGTTGCCCTATTACTCGGACTTCAGCTGGGTTATACTAAATTCTGCTGCTTTTTATGTGAATGGGACAGTCGAGACAGAACAAACCACTATCATAAAAAAAAAATATGGCCTACGCGTGCATCCTTAATTCCTGGACAAAAAAATGTGAAGTATTTACCCCTTGTAGAGCCATCTGAAGTACTTCTTCCACCATT
The DNA here is from genome assembly GCA_019049505.1 of Pachyrhynchus sulphureomaculatus. Taxonomy (NCBI): domain Eukaryota; kingdom Metazoa; phylum Arthropoda; class Insecta; order Coleoptera; family Curculionidae; genus Pachyrhynchus; species Pachyrhynchus sulphureomaculatus. The sequence continues at coordinate 29,045 of CM032449.1, forward strand.
GCAAATCAAATTAGGCCTGATCAAAAATTTTGTAAAGGCAATGGAGGAAGGGAGTGGATTTTTGTATCTAAAAGAAAAATTCCCCAAAATAAGTGATGTAAAGATAAAAAGAGGGTATTTTTGTAGGACCTCAAATCAGGGAGTTAATAAAAGATCCGGTATTAGAAGAAAAATTGAGCGATTTAGAAAAACCAGCATGGAAATCTTTTAAGAATGTTGTTGCAAATTTCTTGGCAACCATAAGAGTGAGAGCTACAAAGAGTTGGTTAGCGAGCTATTGTTGGCTTATCAAGCATTGGGTTGCAACATGTCACTCAAGATTCATTTTTTAGACTCACACCTGGATTTTTTTCCTCAGAATTTGGGGGCTGTGATGGAAAAACGTTACCAGGGCAAATGGAACCCAAATATGTTATTAGATTACTGCTGGACAATCAAAAGGGACCAACCAGGATCTAAATTTGCTAGAAAATCTTAGATCGTAACTTCACAACAAAACTTTTTTACATTTTTGGTTATAGGAGGTCATTGTTTTTTTGAAATATTTTAAATTACTTAAGAGAATAAAATTCTTGGCTAACAGATTTTTTTTTTAATGTTTGTTTTTACTGCCAACCACCTATAAGTAAAAAATATCATAAAAGTCCATGTGGCATGACAAAGTTAAAATTTTGTTTATCAGTGTATTTATTAACTATTAAAGTTACTTAACCCAAGCATTACAACTCGATATTCTACACGAGAACTATTTGATGATGAGATATTAATAAAAAAAATTAAGCTGAGAAAGGGCTTCTAATACAATTAGAAATAATCAAAAATAGTATAATTTTAAGATTCGTGAACTTTAAGAACCCTGAAATGGATGTATATTACTATATATATTTACCTACATTACCTTTTACAGTGTCTTTTTAAAGTGCACATAATTAACATGCAATAGGCCAATGAAGTATAAAAAAGGTATAGTTTCGTGTATATCTTAAAAACTATTCTTATGAATTTTTTTAAAAACTAATATTTAGTAAAAAATAAAAATTAGAAAAATTTTGAAATAAAAATATTTTTTTTTTATCGATTTGTTAAAAAGACATAAATATTTAAAGTTGATATTTGTTTAAAAGAATAACCGCGTAGTGGGGGACAAATATAACAGTTTGACAACGCTGTATGTCGTCATATTTTACGTGCCAACATTCAAACGGCATTTAAAATGGTTAACTTTTAAACAAAAATTCATTTATAGGTTATTTATTATTTATTCTTTAGTATTTAAAAGATTTATATTTAACAAAAATATGTTTGTGGGTTCAATAATTTCTCAATATTTTTTAAGAATATAATATATATAATATATAATATATATAATATATAATATATATATATATATATATATATATATATATATATATATATATATATATATATATATATATATATATATATATATATATATATCCGGTTTTATAAATCTTTTCCGTAAAACTAATTAAATAATTAATGATATTAATTGTCTTTTCGCCTAGATAATAATGCATTCAGATATAATTCTTTTAATCATAAGATCTGAAGTAACATTTTTTAAAGGCATTAACGTTGGCAATATTAGTTTTTTCCATGACGCACTCTATACGATACGTAATTTGTAATTAAATCTTCTCTCTTCAAAAACTCATTTGCCAAATTCTCAAGGATTTTAACGTCATATATCGTCTCATGGAATTTTTCGTTTGGTGCTATTTGCAATAAATCATGCGCTAACTTTTCAAGCTTAAACATTTCTGGGACTTTTCGGTCCGGAAAGTGTTTTTTTAAAAAGACTTACCGTGTCCGAAAAACCAGCACTATTTTGAAAATCCTCGATCATTGCAAAAATAATTATACCTCGAATAAAATGGGACGAATCAAAACTATGGGCAACAAGTACGTAAGGTTTTGGAGAAAAATTTAAAAATTGTTGGAATGAAATTAATGCGTCCTTTAGAGTGATTGTTATGATAGGCTTATCATATCAATACAGGTCGCCATTAATATGTTCGAAGCCCGTAACTTTGAAAGCATGGCAATTAATCGGTTGCGGTTGAATGTTTTATCCCGATATTTCGCCACTATTTGCAAAATATCAGCTGTACTTGAAAATTCCGATGTTTCTAAATCGAAATACACTAAGACATACCCTCGGATGATTTGAACCATTAATCAATATTGAATATTAAAGCTTGAGGATTAATAATGTCACCAGTAGGATAAACGTCCGTCTGCAGTCCACAATTTGATTGATATTGTAACCCTTCATGTTTTTCTTTATTTTTTTCTCGTCGCCTCTTTATTTCTAACCAATAAATTTCTACGTTTTTTTTTTCGTTGCAGGTAAATTAGCTCTTGATGCTCTTTGTTTTCTTATTCCATCTTTTCTTGTTATATAAGATCTTGTATATTTCCCAGGGGGTTTATTGATGAGCTTTCCTTTGCAAATTTGCCTTTATGTCGCAACTGATTATAATTAAAACGCATTTTTTATTTAAATTATATTTGTTTTATTTTAAATAGAAGTAATACGGTCTAAACAGTAAACATACACAAAGTATCATAAATAACCTATATAAACGTCATTCTATAGAGCAGAGGTTCCCAAACTTCTTTTTCTCGTAGACCACTTTCAAAATTTTACTGGTTTCGGTCGACCCCCCTGCTGCTACATTTCTACCATATTCCCAAAACACGTCAAAAAATGTGAAGATTAGATCTACCGATGGAAATTTGCGTCGTGGCTGAGTTCCAGCCCTGAATTCGGAGTGGTAAAAATAAAAAGAAAAATAATATATTTTCTTGTGTTCTATTTATTAAAACAATATGATTACAGACTTAATACACAACACAACAAAGCAAATCAACAATTAGAAAAAAATAGTCATCATTTTAATGGGAGGGATGTACTTGATGGATTGACAGCAAATTATCAATATTTGGCTTCAGTTTTGTAAGGAATAACCGCAAATCTCCCCGTTCTGTGACGTTCAATCTGCTCCTTTTTTTTGTTAATAGGTTTGTAACGACACTAAAACTTTTTTCGACAACGTATGACGAGGGAAACGCTATCAAAAGTTTTCTCGCAATTTCCCACAGCCCAGGATATTTTTCGGGTATTTCTGCCTGCAGCCAAAATGTTTGATAGCCTTTTTTAAATTTCACCTTCAGCTCCTCATTGGTGTTAAGCTTGAGTAGCTCCTCTTGTAATACCACATTCGCCACTTCCGTTTCATCAAATGGATTTATGATCCATGGTGGTATTTCCAACGTTAGAATATCTTCAAATCTATTTTTGAAGTCATCATGCAGGACATTTAAATGTTGAACGTATGTCTGAATATCCTCATCAAGACATTCTGCCTGTGACAAGTTTGGAAACTGGGAGAATTCGCGCCGACTAATATTTCACTTCATAAATTTCAATTTTCCAAGAAAAGCCGAAATTACACCCTTTGTTTTTATTAAATTTAGGCTGTCCCCTTGTAACTGCAAGTTAATGTCATTAAATTTTTTGAACAAATCTGTCAAATACGCGATGTCTGCTTTCAATTTGATCAGGTTTTCTTTTAAATCTGGATCTTTACTTTCCAGAAACTCTAAAACTGATTCAAAAAGTGAGTAAAAAATCTTGTTAAACATGCACCTTTCGACAACCAGCGTACTTCAGTATGTAAGAGCAATCGTTGGAAGTCTTTATCATTTTCGTCGCACAATTGTGCAAATAAACGGGTATTCAACGCATTGCTTCTTATTTTGTTAACTGCTTTAATCACAAATTGAAGCGATTGGTGCAATCTATCACTCAAATTTTTTGCTACCAGGTGTTGTCGGTGGATGACACAGTGAATTGCAGTTACTCCTGGTATAATTCGTTTAAGATGGCTTATAAACCCACGATATCGCCCGAAGATGGCAGGAGCTCCATCTGCTGCCACCGAAATGTTTGTAAATTGAATCGATTTTTCCCTTAAAAAAATCACTCAGGACATTAAATATTGATTCGCCTTTAGTGTCCGTCTCCAAAGTTTTCGCGAATAGCAGCTCTTCATGGATTTCTTCGCCCATAACAAATCGAACATATGCCAATAATAATGCTTCATTACCAGATAAAGTTGACTCGTCCAGTTGAATAGAAAAAATGAGTTGTTTGCAGATAATTACACAAGAAGCTTTCAATATCAGAGCTCATTTCATCAATACGCCTTTGTACACTGTTGTTACTCGAAGGAATTATTTTGAGTACGTCAAATAGAGGTTTGTGCAGAACAGTTTTTAAAACCTCTTTAACAGCGGGTAAAATTAAGTGTTCTCCGATGGTGTGCGGTTTTCCAGATTTCGCTATAAGCAATGAGATATTGTAAGATGCCCGCAAGCCATCATCGTTACTTTGAGACGTTGAAGCAAACATACTGTGCACGGTGGGTCTCTTTTCATATTTTTCCTTCAATGTTTGAAAATATTTTAATCTTTACCTATTTTATCAGGATGACACCTCCTTAGATGATCTTCGAGCTTCGATGGTTTCATAGAGTCATTGCTCAAAATTTTGTTACATAAAACGCATATGGGCAATCGTTTGTCTGCCTTTGATGGAAGAAAATCAAATTTCAAATAATCAACACTGTACTGTCGACATTTCTTCTTAGATTCAGCCATGTTTCGTATCAGTTACCTATCTGTAAAGAAAAAAATGTTTGTTTTAGTAATCATAAGGCGACTTTAACAGGATATGGCCATTTTAACAGAAAAAAATGGGATTAATTAATTATTGCAATAAAAAAAACCAAAATGCCGGCGGCAAAAACTGATTTTAATTATTAAAAGCAATAAACTGCTAAGACCCATATAGAGGTTTTCACAAAACGGTTGAACCTATTTTAATGTAATATAAAATATTTTTTGATTAATTATATTTTGATACATTTCTGTAAATTCGAGAGAAAATACTTTTAAAGAATATTTTGACATCAAAACTCCGCGATTTTAATGATTTATTTATTACTTTGATATACGTTACGAGTGGTACATAAAGACACGTACAATTTATGAAAATATTTTTAGTCATTTAGCATTAGCAACTACGAGGGCACTGAAATATGTACAAACATGCAGGTCAATCATATATCTCTCCTTTAGTGAATCACCACAGTCGGGTAAATAAATAATTTGATAATAAAAAGTACTAAAAGTTCAATCTTCCTTGGCTTTCTGTTCTTTTATAGAAGTATCGAATAATGGCCCTGTTCAGTATTAATTTTTATTACGTACCTACTACACCCAAACATAACAAATATAATATTATTATAATATAAAATAAAAAGTATGAATAAAAAATAGGCAGGTACTTACTTTTTCCGGCACTGGCAAACACTGACATCGATTCACTCACACTTTTCTTTTCAAAATTCCGGAAACAAATGAGTAACGTTTGTCCTTGGCATTCGTATTTATATTGGTGAAGAATCAAACAAGTTCATGCAAGATTGCAAGCACAGCACAAGTCGTATTTCGTCCCTTTGCACGTCTGAACGGGTTGCGTCGCGGGCGGGCGGGCGGCGCTTTGCAAGTCTCGACGCGCGTTTTTTACTGAATATCGAATATGCAAGTTTTCACAAGTAACAGTCGGTGACCTTCTTAAAATACACTACTCAAAAAAATTAAGGGAGGTTTTAAAACAAGGAAATTAATGTTAAATAAACAGGCTATCTGATCCATATGCCGGCCTAACTGAAAATTTTTTTTTTCAAGCCCGTGGACCAAAAAAAAAAGCAAAATATTTGCAATATTATTTTTTTCGCGCTATCTGTTAGGATTGCATGAGAAGCGTAGCTCCTAAAAAAATTTTACCAAAAAAATCTGAAAATTAGAATCTTAAAGCTTCATAATGCTTTTTTTTTTAAAGTCTCAATACGACCATTTTTCACTG
>CM032449.1:40000-55352 GCA_019049505.1 Pachyrhynchus sulphureomaculatus
GTTTATTCACAAACTCATAATGAGCGATGAGGCCCATTGCCACCTCAATGGTCACGTGAATAAACAAAATTGCAGAATATGGGGCACCCAAAATCCAAGAATAATTGTTGAACATCAAATGCACCCACTTAAATGCATAGTATTGTGTGGAATTGGACCATATTTTTTCGAAAACGACGAACAAGTTGCGGTTAATGTGAATGGCATTCAATACCGGGCAATGACTGAAAATTTTTTAAGGTTCCAACAAGATGGAGCCACAGCTCACCTAGCTCGTCCAACTATGGCTCTCCTGCGTGAAATTTTTGCCGATCGAATAATATCGCGTTTTTCTGATTTTAACTGGCCACCGCGTTCGCCCGATTTAACGGCTCCCGATTTTTTTCTTTGGGGTTACCTAAAGAGTAAGGTATATGCCAATAAGCCAAGAACCATCCAACAGCTTAAGGCGAATATCCGAGAAGAAGTGAGGGCGCTGGGACTTGAAATTCTAAGAAAAGTTATAGGAAATGCTCTGGAAAGAGCACGTCAGGTCGAAGCAAACAATGGGCACCATTTGAAAACATAATGTGAACATAATTCCAAACTATATTCTAAATTTTAATAAACGCCAACGTTAAATAAAATCAGAAAGAAAAAAGTTATTCATTAAATAAATCATAGCGCTACTTATGCGCCACTCGGTACAATAAAATCAGTAATTTTCGTTTGTATAATTTTACTTGAAAAAGAAATGGTGTTTATATAATTGTCAAGGTCACAAAAACTACTCCATATATGTTCAGAAACTTCACGAGATTCCAAAAAACTGCGAGTTTCAGTCATTTTCTTAGTCATTTCCATAAATATAAATATTATCTCCTTCTCCAAGCTCATCTTCGTCGTCATTATCGCTTAAAATCTTTCCAGAAGTCACTGATGTTACAATTTGATCATCAGTTAATATTTCTCTCGTCATTAATTCATTATCAGCACATAAATATTCTTCAAAATTAAAGTGAATAAACACCTTTTTAATCTCGATTCCCACTGTACTCTGTTGAATATCAGCATCGTAAACAAATTCTAGACAATCAGTAGGATCTTCTCAATTTTTTTCAATCCACTGAGACAACGATAGCTCATCATCTGAGTCATATCTACATCGCTTCCTTAAAAATCTGCCACTTGTGTTTGGAGGCATAAAAACAAATTTAGTTGCTGTAGATCAACTTCAGGGTGCGCTGGACAGTTGTCGATCAAAAGTAATATTTTTCTGTTTGAGAATTTTAATTCTTGGTCCCATTCGATCAGTTCATTTTTAAAAATTTCTACTGTCATCCAGGCATTACTGTTTGATTTGTACTTTACTGGTAAATGTTTGTTTTTAAAACACCTGGGATTGGCGGAGTTTCTTACCACCAATTTTTTTTCTCTGTTCCAGACATATTTGCAGTTACCAACACAGTAATCCTTACTTTTAATAATTTTCCACCAGCACAATTCCCTCCAACAAACTTCAATGTCTTATCAGGTGTCATCTTGTAAAACAAACTCGTTTCATCCGCATTAAAATTGTCCACATATTCATAATTTTCTCGAATTTCCGGCCATATATTGGCCAGCCATTGATCAACGACAGTCATATCCACTCCTGCAGTTTCTTCTATTAGCTTACCCCCACTAATATTATGTCGCTTTTTAAATCGTTCAATCCAACTTCTAGAACAGTTAAACTAGGTGGTCTCTATTTTCAATTCACTAGCTTTCCCTTGTAAAGTATAGCCGGTAATAGGAACATGTTCATGTCGTTTTTGACTAAACCATTTAAGGAGTTCTTTATCGACTTGGTCACGTTTAGATTTTCTTACTTTTTTACAACTAAAGTTTCTTTTATCCTATTAATAATACTTTATTTGCATAATAACTTGTACAAATCATGTTAAGCAAACCTAACCTGCACATCGTCTTTGCATCGTCAAATACAGTTGAAAATAAAATAATTATATATGTAACTGAATTAAAAAATAATAAAATCGATAACCAAACAGACAATAATAAAAGACAATATACATATTCAAATTACCCCAAAGTACTCCCTGTAATTGTACGGACATATTGATATTAATAGTTTTTTTATTTCATGTTTAAATTTACGAGTGGATAGACTTTTAAAACCATCTGGAAGGTGGTTGTAAAATTTTACAGCAGATACACTAAAACTCTTACGAGTTGTAGTCAGCCTGTGCCGGGGAATGATGATCTTATTTTTATTTCTTGTTTCATAATCGTGGATATCATCATGTGTTGTTAAGGAATCCAGGTTATTTTTAACAAAATTGTAAATATACAATGCTGGCACTGTCATAATCTTTAATTGCCCAAAGAATTCTCGGCAAGATTGCCTTTGTGACACGTTCACGATGACTCTTATAGCCCTCTTTTGCTGGTTAAGGGGACCCCGAAGGCTACCTTATCCTTATGAGCGAGGTTGCTCACTTTCGGTACCGATTCCTCGGGTTCTAAATGGGTTACTGATGTAATTTTTTTTACTGGATTAAGGGTATCCTGTTGTATTAGTGTTCGCAATTTCATTTAAATCTACTCGTTACTTTTTTTTTAATTAGAGTTTAAAAAATGTACTTTTTTTTTTCTCTCACTCATGATTTTTTTTCTTGCTTTCTACTACATCAACGAACGTGAAATTGCGGGCAAATAATCCTCTAACATCATTAAATATTTCCACAAAGTTTAGTAAGGTTTGGGTGTTTACATTTTGAGAAACGTGTACTGAAAAGTCAAAAACCACAACTTTTCAGGACGAGCGATTTTCAATGAGCACGGGTTCGTCTCTGATACAGCGCCACGACCGGACCTTTTTCTTGTTTTTCGGCGTTTCAATACCTACCGAAACTATCGATTATTAGCGTAGAAAACATCGATTTTTTTCTATTGCTAGAGGAAACCTTGGAAACCTGCCAGTTTGGTTGTAAACGTGTAAATCTGACTGTGAAGTGTAATGAAAGTATTAACTTTTTTTCTTTTTTTTTTCTTAAATTTTTTAAAAATACTTCTAGTTAAGATAAATTGATGAAAATTGTCTTAAATTGTGCAGAAAAGGTTGAACTTTGATTTAAAGCAATAAAAAAATAATTTTAAAATTTTCGGCCTTCGGGGTCCCCTTAAAGATCACTGGCCAATCAACTGTATTTCCCCATACTAAAATTGCATAATTTAGTCGATTATGGAAAAGGCCCATGTAGGCAAGTTTCATAGTTTCCATTGTTGAGTAATGTTTTATTTTTCGGATGAAATAAATTACCTTTGATAGGCTTGAGCTGAGTTTTGCAATATGACATCTAAAGGAGAGGCCTGAATCAATATAAAGCCCCAAAAACTTAACAGGATTATCTTCTGAATTTTTACCTAGTGACGTGTTTAGTATGGCAGTCTTACCTAGGTCGAGACCTAGTGAGTTTGCTTGAAACCATTTTTCTGCTTTATTTAAATTAACATTTATTGTATTTACAAATGTCTGCTTATTTTTATGAGCAGAGTATAGGGTGGTGTCATCTGCACATTGTATAATCTTAATGTCCTCTAAGTAGTGAGGCAAATCATTGACGTGCCTTGTGGCACCCCTGCTAATATTGGTAGGTTTGATGACCATGCACCATCACAGTCAACTAGCTGTCTCCTGTTTTCTAAGTATGATCTTAGAAAATCATGCATTTCCTCTCACTCCATAATATCCAAGTTTGGCCAGTAGAGTATTGTGACATACACAGTCAAAGGCCTTTGAAAGATCGCAGAAAGCGGCGGTTACCATTTCGCTTGCCTCAAAGGATTGATAAGATTTCTTGCCTCTTCTTCCACATGGTAGAAACCGTAGATTTAGTTAAATTCACCTGTTTGCAAACATCACTTTCTTTATTTAACTACATTTTCTATTTTTGTTATGTGATTTGATATTTATATACTTAAAATAAGTATCAGAAACAAACAACTTCAGCTCTTTTTCAGCACCATCGTGATATTGGTCACAACATCAATTTTGAGGGATTTAAACAAATAGCCTCGATTTCACATTATAAAATACGCATAGTCAGAGAAGGCTTAGAAACCGAAAAGAATGGACAACTAAGTAAGCGGGATGATGCAGTGAATATCTCCACTACATGAAACAGTCTACTAGCTAAAGCAAGGAATAACCAAAACATCGAGAATGCAGCAGTCGGCATGGCTCCGGAACCCGTAATTACCACTGATACAGGCAACCAACCGGCAAACGCCTGCTCGAACGAATACTCCCGATTCCCCTACCTACAATCCGCGTAGACGGCGACCGCAATTCGGTTTCTCAGTTAGCTTCGAGCGGCAGCAGTAAGATCACAGTATCGAGCAGCAGCAGCAGCAAGAGTACTTGAAAATGCCAAATGAGATTTTGGCGAAACGTCGTGCAAATTTATTGCTAGATGAACGGATTGAAACCCGGAAATGTAACCACATTCAAATCGTCGGGGCCTTCGGGGAATCCCCCTGGCCAGTGTGAGGGGCTCTCCTATTTATGTTTTTGGACTCTTTCAGCATGTAAATTTGCGTGAATGCAGTTCGTTATAGCGTTTACTACGGAGAAGTACGAGTATACTCACATAATTTATTTGGTTGGAGTTCTGGTAGTTAAGTGTAATTAATACGAACTGCTTTGTTTGAATTTTTGTTTGTCGTATTATAATGGAGCAAAACAAGCGTAAAAGGATCGTCGTTCCTACTGAAGAAAAATTAAAAGCCATCAAAAGAATTGAAGCAGGAGAGACAATTAAAGTTGTTGCACGAGATTATGAAGTAGGTGATGTAACAGTTGGAGATTGGAAAAGAAACTGCACAAAAATAGAAGAGTGGTGTATAAATCAAGCCTCCTCGTCCTCAGGAAGAAAATCAATGAAAACCGGCGACTATGAAAAGGTTAACGAAGCTTTATTCATGTGGTTTAACCAACAGAGATCAAAAGGTGTGCCTCTGCCAGGTCCAGTTTTACAACAGAAAGCAATAATGATTAGTAGGCAATTCTCAGAGATAGATCAGTTTACCCCCAGTTCTGGATGGCTTGACCGCTGGAAAAAAACGGTACGGTGTACGACAACTGACTGTATGAGGTAAAAAACTTTCTGCTGATGTGTTATCAATTGAGAAGTTTAAGCAGAACTTTAAAAAACAAATCGAAGATTGTGGATACACATGTGATCAAATTTACAACTGTGACGAAACTGGTCTGAATTATAAAATGCTTCCATCAAAAACATTGGCATCTCGACAGGAAAAATCAGCTCGTGGGCACAAACGAAGTAAGGAAAGATTAACTATAATGGTATGTTCCAATGCATCTGGCAAGCACAAAATCCCACTGATGGTGATTGGCAAGTCTGCACGTCCAAGAGCTTTAAAAGACATCTCACCCAAAGTCCTACCAGTCTATTACAAAAGTCAGAAGAGCGCATGGATGGATGCGACCTTATTTACTAACTGGTTTGAAGAAGAGTTCGTGCCATCTATGACTAAATTTTTGACCAGAAACCATTTTCCTATTAAAGCAATTTTGTTAATGGATAATGCCCCCTCTCACCCTGGAGAAGGACTTCATGTGGGCAAAATTGTTGTCAAATTTGTTCCTCCAAATTTAACCAGCATAATGCAACCAATGGAAAACATTAAAAAAAATTATAGGCGTTTATATCTTGAACATCTGTTAGAATACACAGAAAAGGAGGATATTATCAATGGGATGAGAAAGGTTACACTGAAAAATGTTATTTACTGGGTAAGTCAAGCTTGAGATTCTATGCGTACTACCACTATTCAAAAATCTTGGTCAAAAGTTATTGATTTTGAGGACTATAATGACAGTGAAGATCATACTCCATTAAATGAATTAGCTTTGAAATTGAGAAGCCATGGAGAAATGTCCTGTTCAAATTTTGACAGCGAGATAGATGAAAAAGAAAAAAGTTTATTTGAATTAATGCAAAAATTAAAAGGTTGCGAAAATGTGACAAGAGAAGATGTTGTTGAATGGATTACAGCAGATGATTTAGAAGAAGAAATGAGTATTGAAGAAATAACGAATGCCTTTCAGGAAACCGAAAAATCAGATGACGATGACGTAGCGGCTGTGGATGAACAGTCTCCCACTAAGCTCTCTCATCAAGAAGGTTTTGCTTCTGTGGAAAAAGCTTTGAGGTATATCGAACAACAACCAGAGGCAACCCCAGCGGATTTGCTTCTTCTTAATAGATGGAGAAACATTGCAGCGAGAAAAAGAAGATGCAATATGAAACAGAAGCGCATAGATACCTATTCCACTGTTTAATAATGTATGTTCCTATTTATATGTTAAAAACGTTAATACATCGGTTTAAAGTATTGGCATTTTTTTTTTTAATGAATAAAAAACAAATCCGGATTATCCGAGTTTTCAGTTATCTGAGGAGGGTGCCCCCCACGTTACCTCAGATAACCGGGGTTCTACTGTATATACCAAGTTTAAAATTTCGTTCGCAAGTCATTGTGCCAAGAGACAGAGAGAACTACAGACAGACAAACCGACGGAAATGAGTATTTTTTCGTGGGCTATGAACGTGAAGAAAAGCAAAAATTTCAGAGGGTGATTTTTCACGAATATAACACTTTCCTTTAGCACTCTTAAGTCGTAACCCCGTTTCAGGTCCGTTGGTGCACTTCTAGAGGTCTATTTTAAATAATTTTTGTTTTTGTAGATGTAAAAATACAAGAAATAATGTGCCAAACTCCATAATTATTAAGTAACTTTACTAGAGAAAATAATTCTCAAAAATGATTCAATTGTCGAAAGCTGAAACCAGAACCTCCCCTTAATATAATAATAAATACATTTTTTAATTAATTCACAAAGGTACAGCACTAAAAAATATTAATTTCTCCGTTAATTGGCTATTCTATGAATCGAAAGTACCCATTTAAATACTGATGTATTAATTTCAGGCCTTACCTTCACTTTTCTTTGGCTCCTCTATAGATGGGGGAGGTTGTTGGGGAGGAGGCTGGTTATAACTTGGGGGAGGTTGACTCCAGGAAGATTGGCTGTATGAATCTCCAGGAGGCGTAGGTTGTGGAGCCTTAAAAATATATTTAATTTATAGTTTACTTTAAAATATTGTGAACTTTATTTAACATATACTATACAAATTTAAATATAGTTATAATATATATTAAAATTTTACACTGTATTTAAAATATAAATAAAATAAATAACCGGTCGAGTGCAAGTTGAACTTGCGCAATAAGTGTTCCGTACGTTGACTGCTTTTAAAATAAAAATTTTTGTTACCGAGGTATAAAATGATCAGTGACTTCACAAAACACACCCCAAATGAGTTTTCAACAAAGTTTGTTTCCAATCTTTACTGAAAACTGATGACCTTGAAATTTTTGTTTTTTTTATATACCAAATAAATTATTACAGGTAATGCACTCGTGACAATTTTCGTTCAATCTACACGCGGTGGAGAATATTCCAGAGTTTTTTTAAAATTTTTTGATCAATACTTTTCGAGATAAGGGGGGAGGGACAGCGATTTTTCGCCATTTTAAAAAAATAATACTAGAAAAGTGTGCGCAAGTATTACATTATATATATATTTTTTACTCGTGTTTTCACAAGCTTTCATTTGACACCACACTCGATGACCTAGTAAAAAAATTTGTTTTTCACTTCCGATTTCACCCCCCAAAACTAACCCCTTAAGTCAAAATTTAACTTTCAAAACTACACGGCTCTGATGAGGCCATCAATTCATATATTATTACTAAATTTCAACCTTCTACGACAAATAGTTTCGGAGAAAATCGGGTGTGACAGACACCGTTCCGTACGGAACACTAAAAATAAGCTTTTAGAAGGCAAATGCAAAATAAATCTCTAAAAAAAAATGGAGTTGTGGACGATGTATAAACATATGTACAAATACCACTCAAAAATGACTGAGTAAATTAACTTGATTTTTCTTTCCATATGTACATAAGTGATCTCCCAAGGTTTAAGTCTATGATTGACTAGCAGTGCCCGCGGCTCCGCTCGCGTGGACTTGATTCACTACTATCGTCACTGCTTATTCCTTATGTTACCCAACGTAATAAAATATCTGCCATTATCTCCCCTTATCTCTACATAATTTCCATTATCTAGGCTTATCTCGACTTATCTCGCAATATTTCTCCTTATCTCCCATTATTTCTCCTTATCTCCCATTATCTTACCATAACTTCCATTATCTAGACTTATCTCTGCTTATCTCCCATTATTTCTCCTTATTTCCCATAATTTATACTTATCTCCCATTATCTCACCTTATCTCCCAAAATACATCCTATAACCTGGCCAGAGAACATATGTATATTTAAAAAAAAAAGCACGTAAATCGGATAAGTGGTTCTCCAGTGTTAAGCGCACAAACGGACAAACAGACATAGAGACGTTGCATTTTATATATATTATAGATATTCTCTGCTACATAATATTGTTCCATATTTAATGGTTTAGGCTGTGTATTACAAGAGAACGCGCTAGCGACAAACTTTTTTCCGAATTCATTTATTATTATCGTCACTGCTCATTCCTTATGCTACCTATCGTAATAAAATATAGCCTATAACCTGGCCAGAGAACATATGTATGTTTTAAAAAAAAAGTACGTAAATCGGATAAGTGGTTCTCGAGGGATAAGCGCACTAACGGACAGACAGACAGACAGAGAGACGTTGCATTTTATATATATATTATAGATATAGATTATTATTATTATATAACCTGGCCAAAGAATATATGTATGAATTTAAAAAAAACACGTAAATCGGATAAGTGATTCTCGCGTGATAAACGCATTAATAGACAGACAGAGAGACATTGCATTTTATATATATTATAGATTATAGATATTCTCTGCTACATAATATTGTTCCATAATTAATGCTTTAGGCTGTGTATTGCAAGAGAACGCGCTAGCGGCAAACTTTTTTCTGACTTCATTCACTATTATCGTCACTGCTCATTTCTTATGATCCCTATCGTAATAAAATATAGCCTATAACCTGGCCAGAGAACATATGTATGTTTTAAAAAAAAAGTACGTAAATCGGATAAGTGGTTCTCCAGTGATAAGCGCACTAACGGGCAGACAGACAGACAGACAGAGAGACGTTGCATTTTATATATATTATAGATTAAAATAGGTTTGATAGATTTAGAACCACATATACACATAGTCTTGAAACAATATTAAATTTTTTTTAGCAATACCTGACATAAGAAACCAATATTAAATTACGAGTATATCAAATTTTCTTGACAAAAAGTTTATACCTGATAATCATATCCTGGATATCCATAACCAGGTGCATAGTTATATTGGTACGAGTTATCATATCCGGGAGGATACTGACCACCCTGCAAATAAGAAAAAGTAGTAACTGAAATATCGATATTTATATACATAATAATAATATTAAAATTAATTTTTATTAGCAAAAGCTAAACAATTACAATATTCAGTATTTATATCTAACTTGAATGCGGTGGTGCATTTTCTTAAACAAATTTTAAAACTGACAAACCTTGCACTTTTCAACCTCATTGGAAAATTGTTAAATTCTGTAAGTCCACAAAGAAACAGACGATTTCGAGCGAATGACAAATTGACAGTGGGAAGGTAAAAGTCTAATCTACTTCTGGTGTTATATGTGTAATCTCATTGACAAATTGTAATTTCTCTAAGATATGTTCAGGATACATTGTATTTTTAATTTTAAAAATAACCATCATTATGTTAGAAAAATATTTTGTTTACATTCAATAATGTTGTTTTCAACATGTCTTTTATTCTTGTATGCCTATTACAGCTCTATATCCTTTGGTAAACATAAATAAGATTGTGGAATAATAATTGAAACGGGGCATAATTATTGTCTTATACGAGGCATGTTTTTTAAGTAAGTACCGTTTTGCGATTCCGCCGCCGCAGCGATACGGTCGGCGTTCCGCGCATGCGCGCTGGTAACCTACATCTCATGTCTACGCACTGACGCCATTACAGTCTGATTCTTCATTGTATACGTTGTTTACTGAGTGTTTAAGATGCCTCCGACAATCGTGAGTCCCGCCGATTGTGAAGTACGGGCTGTTATACGATTTCTTAGTGCTAAAGGCGTAAAACCGATCGATATTCATCGTGAGATCTGTGAAGTTTACGGACAAAACATTATGAGTGATGGAATGGTAAGGAAATGGGTGAGAGCATTTAAAGATGGCCGCACAAATGTGCATGATGAAGAACGGAGTGGGCGTCCTTCGGTCGTTAATGAAGATTTGGTGCAGAAAGTGGACGAAAAGGTGAGAGAAAACAGACGCTTTACAATTTCATCATTGTGCGACTGCTTTCCTCAATATTCAAAACATTTGTGATACAGTGGTTAACAAGTCAGGCGGCAGAATTTTATGAGGAGGGTATTCAAAAACTGGTGCCACGTTATGACAAGTGCCTCAATATTCACGGAAATTATGTAGAAAAGTAGATTAAGGTACAGGCTTTCATGTAAAAATAAAATTATAGCGATATCTTTGCACGTCTTTTTTTAATTCCAAAACGGTACTTACTTAAAAAACATGCCTCGTATATTAGATGTTTAGTCAAAGTACTTAAGTTTTTACCCAGTCTATATAAGAAATATATAATAAAAGACTGTTTTTAGTCAATTTCCACTGGTTTATTTAAATTGCGATGACACGTTTCGCTGTCGATGCAGCTTCTTCAGATCTACATTTTACACTGTCAAGTTAGGTTTAATATTCATAGTTTTATATAATTTCTTAATTATAATATTACACCTAATTAAATTACATTGATAGTATTGGGAAATCCACACAGATTTGGAGTTAGGAGAATAAATTCAATAATGGGGAATTGCTTAAATCTACCTGGTCGTTGAGTAAAGTACCTGTAGTCCTTAATCGATTTATTTGCATTGTCTTTAAAAGGTTTAGTTTTAAACCTTTTTGTTGGGTGTGTAAAATTTTGAAATTCTTGTTAAATGTGTGATTTTCTGTTAAAAGATGATTAGCATATATTGAATTAGATTTTCTATTGATGAAACTTTTTTCGTGTTCTGTAATTCTTTGTCTAAATGTACGTCCAGTTTGTCCGATGTATGTTTTAGGACACGACCCACAGCATTAATTGATAAACCCCTGATTTATTGTCTTTATTGATTTGTGGTTTGTAGTTTTTAGGATATTTCCCTATAGTATTGATAGTCTTGTAAGCTATGTTGATATTTTTTTTGATTTAAAAATTTCCCCAGTTTTTCCGTTGGTTTGCCGAAATAGGTTAAGCATTTAAATGTGGTATTTCTGTCATTAAAACGTGGGTACGAGGCTGGTTTGAAAAGTCCGTGCAAAAATAAAAACTACTTATGTGTTTGGGGTAAACCTTTTTTATTTTTCGACATAGTCTCCTTTTAGGCTTATACACTTCGTCCAACGATGTTCTAGTTTGTTGATCCCTTCCGAATAATAGGATTTGTCCAAGTCTGCAGAATATCCATTAGTGTCTGCAATCACTTCCTCGTTTGAATAAAATCTTTGTCCCGCCAGCCATTTCTTCAAATTGGGGAACAAATAGTAGTCCGAGGGAGCCATAACCTTTCCGGCCGAAGGAACGGTCTTCGCCTTTTTTGGTGCAGATTCCCCCTTGGTAACCCATTGTTTAGATTGTTGTTTGGTCTCAGGAGTATAGTAATGTATCCATGTTTCATCCACAGTGACGAAACGACGCTTAAAGTCCTCCGGATTCTTCTGGAACAGCTCCAAACCATCCTTGTAACACTTCACACGATTCCGTTTTTGGTCAAGCGTGAGCAATCGCGGCACCCATCTTGCGGATAGCTTTCTCATGTCCAAATGTTTATGCAAAATATTATGTACCCGTTCAGTCGAGCTGCCCACAGCACTAGCAATCTCACGCACCTTAACTCTTCTGTCATCCATCACCATATCATGGATTTGATCAATGATTTCTGGAGTTGTAACCTCCACAGGCCGTCCAGAACGTTCAGCGTCACTTGTGCCCATATGGCCAGTCCGAAAATTTTGAAACCACTTATAAACTGTTCTAATCGAAGGTGCAGAGTCACCATAATGTTTATCAAGCTCCTCTTTAGTCTCCTGAGGCGTTTTGCCTTTCATAAAGTAATGTTTAATCACCACACGAAATTCTTTTTCGTCCATTTCTTGAAAATCACTCGACTTCCTTGATTCACACGAATGCCAAACACAAAGAAATAGACCAATATGGCTGAAACTTGGTGGCGACTTTGCACGGACTTTTCAAACCAGCCTCGTATATTTCTGAGATTGCCTTGTTTCCAAGTTTTTTCCTAACGATATTATTGATTGAATAACCGTTGTTAACGGCTACTTGTTTCATGTAGTTTAATTCTTTAGTAAAATTTTCTTCTGATAAGGGGATATTAGTTAGTCTATGTATAAAACTATGATAAGCTGCAAGTTTATGATGGTTAGGGTGGTGAGAACTACAGTTTTATACATAGACTAACTAATATCTTCTTAACAGAAGAAAATTTTACTAAAGAATTAAACTACATAAAACAAGTAGCCGTTAACAACGGTTATTCGGTTACTTTAATCAATAGTATCGTTAGGAAAAAACTTAGAAACAAGGCAATCTCAGAAATATACTCACGTTTTAAGGACAGAAATACCATCTTTAAATGCTTAACCTATTTCGGCAAACCAACGAAAAACTGGGGACATTTTTAAATCAAAAAAATATCAACATAGCTTACAAGACTAACAATACTATAGGGAAATATCTTAAAAACTACAAACCACAAAACAATAAAGACAATAAATCAGGGGTTTATCAATTAACATGTGGGTCATGTCCTAAAACATACATCGGATAAACTGGACGTACATTTAGACAAAGAATTACAGAACACGAAAAAAGTTTCATCCATAGAAAATCTAATTCAACATATGCTAATCATTTTTTAACAGAAAATCACACATTTAACAAGAATTTCAAAATTTTACACACCCAACAAAAAGGTTTAAAACTAAACCTTTTAGAGACAATGCAAATAAATCGATTAAGGACTACAGGTACTTTACTCAACGACCAGGTAGATTTAAGCAATTCACCATTATTGAATTTATTCTCCTAACTCCAGATCTGTGTGGATTTCCCAATACTATCAATGTAATTTAATTAGGTGTAATATTATAATTAAGAAATTATATAAAACTGTGAATATTAAACCTAACTTGATAGTGTAAAATGTAGATCTGAAAAAGCTGCATCGACAGCGAAACGCGTCATCGCAATTTAAATAAATCAGTGGAAATTGACTAAAAACAGTCTTTTATTATATATTTATAATGAATTTCCATCAAGTAGAAGCTACAACCATCCAAAATATATAAGAAATTATTTTTTTTCGATACTTTTTTTGTTATATATAGTGATGATAGATTTTCATCAATAACTACATATAATATTTTCATTCTTTAACTTGTTCAATCCTATCACAGTCTATCATGATGGCATTATGTGTAGGGTTAACTAAAGTATTATATCTCTCTTTAATTATCATAAATTTGGTTTCGTTAACACTGATTCTACGACTATTACAACACAGCCATTTGTGTAACCTGCCTAAGCCTTCATTTATTGTTTGCACTAGTTCTGTTGTAATTCACGCTTTTCAACGACCTTCATTATGTCATTTATATACAAATCGAACAAGCTAGGGCCCAGCAATGTCCCTTGTGAGGCATTATGTTTATTGACTTTCACGGAAGATAAACTTCTGTTATATTTTGTTTGTTGTGTTTTTTGTTATCTAAATATTCAGAGAACCATTTTAATACATTTCCCTCAAAGCTACAATTCTTCATTTTCTTTGAAAATCAAGAAAAACTATATCAACCAATTTTTTTTCACATACAGAAGACTTCCACTTGGAGATAACAGTCTGAAGTGCACACTCGCAGGAATGGTGTTTCCAAAAATCAGCCTGACAATGCGTAAGCAACTTATTTTCTTCGACATATCTTCTCATTTGATTGTTGACACTAGTTTCAAGTAGTTTTATATATGTAGCCTCCATACTGATCGGTCGATAATCTTCACATCTGTTAGCATTAGTCACTTTTTCCGTAGGAATAAACGTTATTTTCCATTCTTGGGGAAAACTTCCCCTTTCTAGACTAGTATTAATGAGTTGTAGAAAACAATCTCCAATTAATTCAAATGCTGATGTTAGAGTTCTGACATTAATGCTATCGACACTAATCTTATTTTTTAGTTTTTACTATTTTTTTTAAGGTCAGCCAATTGTAATGTTTCAACTTTACCAAATTGACACTTGTTTCTTTTTTAATTTTTTTGAAAAGAAGGTAATTCTGTAGTTATAATGGAGTGATCTGCTGTTTTGGGTGTTTGATGTATTTGATATTTAATAGTTTTTTCATTAGTTATTATAAGGTCAATCATTGTCGCTGCATTCTGTGTAATTCTATTCTGAAGAATTTCATACACTCCACTTCTTTTAATAACATCTTTAAGTTTCTTAGAATTATATCTTTAAGTTTCTTAGACTAGTAATGGTTAAACTAAGAATAAACAACAAAAATACAAATGTAGTGGGAATTTATGCACCTGAAAATTGTAAACCAGAAAAAGACAGGGAACAATTCTATGAAGAACTCCAAAAAATGATAGATGAGATACCAATCAACAAAACGATGATAATAATGGGTGACTATAACGCAAGAGTATTACCAGGAGTCAAACAGAGATTTAATGAAAACATAAAAAATGACGACGGAGAGTTTATGATAAATTTTTGCGCTACAAACGAGTTCAGAATAAATAATACATACTTTGACCATAAGAAGCAATATAAATATACATTCGAGAACACTAGAGGTAACAGATCAATGATAGATTATGTCCTAACAAACAGAGAAATACATCCACACCATTTATTAGACATAAGAAGCTTGACATCACCAAACGTAGGAAGTGATCATAATTTAGTTATGTGTAAACTAAGGTGGAACTTAAGCAACACAAAGCAACACCAGAATAAGGAACTGGAAACAAAGATAAGAATAGAAAATCTACAAGAAGAATCAACGAGAAACCTGTAACAGAGAAGAGTGAAATAAAAAATAAGAATAAATCAAATAAATGACCATGATAACATAAATGATGGTTGGTTAAACGTAAAAACAAATGTATTAGAAGCTGCATATGAGGCA